>JAJIBD010004990.1:0-51351 GCA_021461705.1 Cryptotis parvus
AAAAATGAGGTAAGTGAACTGAAAAACACAGGAGAAGGCCTCCCAAAGCAGAGTAACAGCTAATGAAGAAAGAATTAGTGATCTCGAAGACAAGGTTCAGAGATTCTGTAGACAGCACCAGAAGATGGAAAAAAAGACTCACAATCAATGAACAGACTACCAGAGAAAATTGGGATGAAGCCAAAAGGAATAACATATGCATCATTGGGGTCCCAGAAGGGCAAGAAGAAAACCCTGATGAAGAAGAAACTGTCAAAACCATCATCGCTGACAAGTTTCCCAAACTGAAGAAAGCATGCTCCCAGATACAGGAGGTCCGAAGGATACCAGCTAAAAGAAACCCCAATAAGAATACTCCAAGACACATCCTTATTAAAATGACAAAAATGATAGACAGAGATAGAATACTGAAAGCAGCAAGATCAAAGAAGGATATCACATACAAAGGAGCATCCCTGAGATTTACAGCAGACTTCTCAGATGAAACATTCCAAGCCCGAAAACAATGGTGGGATATTGCGAAAAGACTCAATGAACGTCAGGCCTCACCAAGAATTCTTTACCCAGCTAGACTTACTTTCAGATCGCGAAGGAAAGATACACAACTTCATGGATAAATAACAACTCAGGAAATTCATAGACTCAAAACCAACTCCTAAAAGAAGGATTGAAGGGTCTATTGTAAAATAAGACAACCCAAAACCACAACAAGTTTAAACAGAAAGATGGCACAAAATCCAATGACAATAGTCTCTCTCAATGTCAACGGTCTAAATGCACCAATTAAGAGACACAGGGTGACAAAATGGATTAAAAAACTGAATCCAACATTCTGCTGCCTACAAGAAACACATCTGAATAACCAGAGCAAACACAGACTCAAAGTCAAAGGCTGGAAGACTACTCTCCAAGCAAACAACACCTCCAAAAAGGTGGGTGTGGCCATACTTGTATCTGACAATATAGATTTCAGGCTGAAAAAGGTCAAAAGGGACAATGAAGGCCATTTCTTTATAATTAAGGGGTATTATACCAGGAAGAAATCACACTACTAAACATATATGTGCCAAACGAGGGGCCAGCAAAATACTTAAAACGACTTTAATAGACCTCAAAGAAGACATTAACAGTAGCACAATAATAGTCAGAGACTTCAACACTGCCTTATCGACTATGGATAGATCAACGAGGCTGAAACTCACCAGGGAAAAACTGGACCTGAAGGAAGAAATGGAAGAAAGAGAGCTGGTTGATATATACAGGGCTTTTCATCCCAAAAAAGCTGAATACACTTTTTTTCCAGTGCACATGGAACATACTCCAAGATAGACCATATACTGAGCCACAAAGCATACCTCAACAAAATAAAAAAGGTTGAAATTGTGTCAACTATCTTTTCAGATCACGATGTACTGAAAAGAGTAGTGAACCATACACAGAAGCAGGGAGCTAAACCAAACACCTGGAAACTAAACAGCTCTCTGCTGAACAACAAATGGGTCATAAAAGAAATCAAACAGGAAATCCGGAGATTCCTAGAAACAAATGACAATGAAGATACCAACTATCAGAACTTGTGGGACACAGCAAAAACTGTGTTAAGAGGAAAGTTCATAGCTCTACAAGCATTCATCAGGAAAGAAGAAAGGGCCCATATAAATAACCTGACCTCACATCTGAATATATTAGAAAAAGACCAACAAGGGAAGCCCAACCCAGGCAGAAGGAAGGAAATAGTGAAACTTACAGAGGAAATCAACGAGCTGGAAATCAAAAAAAACAATCCGAAAGATTAATGACACCAAGAGCTGGTTTTTTGAAAAATTAAACAAGATCGACAAGCCACTGGCAAGACTTGTAAGGACAGGGGAAGAGAGAACCCAAATAAACAGAATCAGAAATGAAAATGGTGACATCACAACAGAAAAAACAGAAATCCAAAAGATCATCAGAGGTTATTTTGAGAACCTGTATGCCACAAAACATGAGAACCTAGAAGAAATGGATAAATTCCTGAAGTCCTATAACCTCCCACGATTGAAACAAGAAGACCTCCAATACCTAAATAAGCCTATCACCATCGGGAAATTGAAACAGTAATTAAAAGTCTGCCCAAACAAAAAAGCCCAGGTCCAGATGGGTTCACTGGCGAATTCCTACCAAACCTTTAAGGAGGACCTACTGCCAGTCCTGTTCAAGCTCTTCCAGGAAATAGAAGAAACAGAAACACTCCCAAACAGGTTTTACGAGGCGCATATCACCCTGATACCCAAAGCAGGGAGAGACAATACAAAGAAGGAAAATTACAGACCAATCTCCTTGATGAACACAGATGCTAAGATCTTCAACAAAATACTAGCAAACAGAATCCAAAGACTCATCAAAAAGATCATACATCATGACCAAGTAGGATTCATCCCGGGAATGCAAGGATGGTTCAACATTCGCAAATCAATCAACATAATACATCACATCAATAAGAGAAAAAATAAAAACCATATGGTCCTATCGATAGATGCAGAAAAAGCATTTGACAAGATCCAGCACCCATTCATGATTAAAACCCTCCAGAAAATGGGAATTGAAGGAAGCTTCCTCAAGATAGTCAAAGCCATCTACCAAAAGCCCACAGCGAGTATCATTCTCAATGGGGAAAAATTGAAAGCCTTCCCTTAAGATCAGGAACATGACAAGGTTGCCCTCTCTCACCTCTTTCATTCAATATAGTACTGGAGGTACTCGCCATAGCAATCAGAGAAGAAAAGGACATTAAGGGCACCCAGATAGGCAAGGAAGAAATCAAGCTATCATTATTTGCAGATGACATGATATTATACCTAGAGAACCCTAAACTCTCAACCCCAAAACTCTTAGAAACAATAGATATGTATAGCAGAGTGGCAGGGTACAAAATCAATACCCAAAAGTCGGTGGCTTTCCTATACACAAATAACGAAAGAGAAGAAAGGGATATTAAGGAAACAATTCCATTCACAATTGTGCCACAGAAAATCAAATACCTAGGAATCAGCTTAACCAAGGTGTAAAGGACCTATACAAAGAGAACTACAAGACACTGCTTCAAGAAATAAAAAGAGGACACGAGGAAATAGAAACACATTCCCTGCTCATGGATGGGTAGAATTAACATTGTCAAGATGGTAATACTCCTAGGGCTTTGTACAGATTCAATGCGGTTCCAATAAGGATTCCCATGACATTCTTTTAAAGAAATTGACCAAACACTCCCTGAAATTCGTATGGAATAATAAACCCCCACGGATAGCTAAAGCAATCCTTGGGAAGAAGAAGATGGGAGGCATCACCTTTCCCAACCTCAAACTGTACTACAAAGCAGCAGTAATTAAAACAGCGTGGTACTGGAATAAAAACAGACCTGTGGACCTATGGAATAGAGTTGAGTATCCTGACACCCACCCTCAAAGACATGATCAGTTAATCTTTGATAAAGGTGCAAAGAGTCCAAACTGGAGTAAGGAAAGTCTCTTTAACAAGTGGTGCTGGGAAAACTGGACAGCTACATGTAAAAAAATGAATTTGGACCTGTGTCTAACACCTTGCACAAAATCAGATCAAAATGGATTAAAAATCTCAATATCAGACCTGATTCCATAAAGTACGTTGAAGAAAATATAGGAAAAACCCTCCACGACATTGAAGCTAAAGACATCTTCAAAGGTGAAACACCATTAACAAAGCAACTAGAAGAAAATATAAACATATGGGACTACATGAAACTGAAGAGCTTCTGCACCTCGAAAGAAACACTGACCAAGATAGAAAGACAGTCCACAGAATGGGAAAGAATATTCAACCAATACCCATCTGATAAGGGGTTAATATCCAGGATATATCAGGCACTGGTACAGCTATATAAGAAAAAAAACAGCCAACCCCATTAGAAAATGTGGAGAAGCGATGAACAGAAACTTTGACAAGGGAAGAAATCCGAATGGCCAAAAGGCATATGAAAAAATGCTCATCATCACTAATCAGCAGAGAGATGCAAATCAAAACAACAATGAGATATCACCTCACACCACAGAGAATGGCCCATATCCAAAAGGGTAAAAGCAACAAGTGCTGGCGTGGATGCGGGGAAAAGGGGACTCTCATACATGGTTGGTGGGAATGTTGACTTGTACAACCTTTCTGGAAAACAATATGGACATTCCTCCAAAGACTAGAAATTGAACTCCCCTTTGACCCAGCCATAGCACTCCTGGGAATATACCCTAGGAAGCCAAAAACACACCGCGGAAACACAATCCGCACTTTTATTTTCATAGCAGCACTATTCACAATAGCCAGAACCTGGAAACAACCAGTATGCCCGAGAACTGATGACTGGATAAAGAACCTGTGATACATCTACACAATGGAATACTATGCAGCTGTTAGGAAAAATGAAGTTCTGAAATTTGCCTAGAAATGGATGGACATGGAAAGAATCATGTTGAGTGAAATTAGTCAGAAGGAAAGAGAGAGACAGAATGACTGCGTTTATTTGCATGACATAAATATACCAGGTGATCTTACCAAAAGTGGAAATTACCACAAGCGCGTGGGAGTCAGAGGTTAGGTAAGATAGAGAAGGGACCAAGTGTGCATAAATGTCAAAAGGTCTGATACCAACATAGAACTGAGCATTAAATACAGACAAAAAAATGCAAATGATGGCTTCTAAGTGTATCGTAGTGTAACCCACAATGTGTGGGAGAAGGAGGAGAAAGAGATAAATGGATGGACATGGATAAGATTATGTTGAATGAAATTAGCCAGAAGAAGAGAGACAGATACAGAATGACTGCATTTATTTGCATGGCATAAATATATATGTACCTATTATGATACCAATATCCAAGGTCAAGTGAAACTTGACCTTGTATGAGGAGGTCTTGTCAAAGGTGGAAATTATCACAAACATGTGTGAGTCAGAGGCTAGGTAAGACAGAAAATGGAACAGTGTGCTAACAATTGTCCAGGGTACTAATACCAACCTAAAACTGAGCATTAAATAGAGGCAAAAAGATACCACACGACAACCCTTTAATGTATGTTCTGTAATCCATAGTCTGGAAGGGAAGGAAAAGAGAAGAGAGAGAGAGAGGAAAGAAATAAAGAACCTGCCATGGAGGCGGGCTGGGGAGGAGGGAGGGAACCGGGTCATTGGTGGTGGGAGATGGGCACTGGTGGCGGAATGGGTGCTGGAACACTGTATGACCAAAACCCAAATATGAACTTTTTTAAATGTATATATTTGTAATTGTATATCTCACTGGTGGTATAATAAAAAAGGAAAAAACTTGAAAAAATAAACACTTTAAAAAAAAGGCATGAGGGCGAGGCGGTCAAGTACAGCGGGCAAAGCAATTGCCTACCCTGGTTTGATCCTTAACTCAGCATATGGCTCCACCACCCCTACCTACCCCATAACACAGCCTCACCAGAAGTGATCCCTAAGAACAGAGCCACAAATAACCCTTGAACACCACCAGGTGCCACCCACACCCCCAACCCAAATAAAATAGCAACCAAAAAGCAGCAATGAAAAGACCAGTGGCATGAAAATTACATTATAGACTTTCTATGTACTAAATCAGGTGTTTGTGTATATATGCCTATATATATATATATAGGTACACACAAATATATAGTTTATGTACACAACCAATCAATAATATTACATATGCTTATTGCATACAAATTGTCAACAATAAAAGATAGTGCCAATAATCCCAAAGGAAACCATAGTGGAGTGATTTTATTTTCAATTAATAAAATAATGATAGTACAAGAGATAGTGCACCAGGCTACAGTTCAGGCTTTGCAAGAAACCTGTGTTTGGTCCCCACAACCCATGGTTCCAGAGCACCAGCAGGAGCAGTCTGGCACCACAGAACCTGCAGTATGCACCACCAGGTGTGTTCCAAAATCCTAGAGAAAGATCTATAACTGAGAATATCGAATATTTTAAAAACCGTCTGAGAAAAATTTAGTGTGTAGTACCAACAGTAAGTCCCAAGAAATTTCCAGAGAAATAACATCAGTAAAAAAGTGTAAGAAGGAAGGTCTAAGGCAGAAATATAAGCAGAAGAAACAGAGTCTAAAAATGATCAGTTTGGGCAGGTACTTTCTCAGCTGCTTGCATCACAACCTGACTACTTTCTCTCGGATTATATGGCATCCCATATATATATGGCTATAGCCCCCTGAACACTGCCAGTAATGATCCCCAACTGCAGAGCCAAGAGTAACCCCTGAGGTGTGGCTCAAAAATCAGAACTAAAGATTACTTTGCTATTAAGTTATTAGTAAAATTAGGGAAATTTCTGGCGGGGGGGGGGGGGGGGGGGGGGGGGGGGGGGGGGGGGGGGGGGGGGGGGGGGGGGTTAATCTCTCTCACTTGTAGGTTAGAGCAGTTTAAATTCTTAAGAGAAGTAGAAGAAGAAACTAGAAGCGTAGCTGTGATAATGCAGATGAAGTGACCAAATTGGGACCTACTTAAAGATAGAAAGAAGATGTGTTGATGAATTTGATGTGGATAAAATCCAAAAATATATACTGTGGCATAATGCTTAGAGTTCTCATTCTCTATGGATACTTCAATTATCAACTGAAAATCATTTCTCTGTCATCTTCATATAGTTCTATCCCAACTTAAAAAATAACCTTTTAATTATTGCACTAACAATATTGACCATGCCACTCTGAGCACTCACTTCCTTCCAGTGATAAAACAAAAGGAATTACCCCACTACTGCTACCACACAACCAAGAGAACTCCTGAACACTATTTGTTGTGACAAAAAAGAACTTTCTGAAACGTCAAAATATCACAGAATCATCTATATAAACTGAACCACACCACTTGTTTAATTTATTGTGAAAGTCTCACATTTTCATAATGACAGTTTAAATTCTTTACTATTCGTGACAATTAATCTGTTACCCCATTTCCAAATACATTTGTTGAATACTGACCCTTCTAACCAGAATGATAAAAATGAAACCAAACACTGCCCATAGCACTTCTGAAAATTAACAAACTTAATCCTCTCTTCAGCCCTAAAGGAATGTACTCATCCTCTCCATTCACTACACATGAATTCAAATATGCTTATTACTTCACAAACATTAACTTTAGGAGTTTGGAACCACACTGACATCAAACAACATGCCTTAACCAGTTACACCCGGTGAATCGTAAGTGTTTTTGCTGATTAATTTTAATGAAAAGATCCTTTCAAGATTCACCAAAAAAAAATTTACAAAGACAAGTAAATATTGAGGGAATGGTTTAACCCCTCCTCTAACACTAAGAATGAAATGTTTCCTTTCTCAAGAGGAGCTGAAGAGGATCTAGAAATGCCAGCAAATGTCTAAGCAAATGAATTATAACCATGTTTCTATTGCTAGAGAACAAGTAGGATGAAATCACCTGGGATTCACGTTCCACTTAAAAAGTGAAGAAAATAAAACTTAAGTATATAAACATCATTTTTTCAGTACTGTCATTTTTTTCTCAAATGACACACTCTAACAGTTTCCATTTAAAATAGTTTCAGGAACAAGCAAAAAGATACACATAATAACCTCTAAATGTATGTATCGCAATCCACAGTGTGGAAGAGAAGAGAGAGAGAAGAGAGAGAGAGAGAGAGAGAGAGAGAGAGAGAGGAGATAAAGAACTCTCCATAGAGGCAGGCTAGAGGAGAGGGGAGGGAATTGGGGACATTGGTGGTGGGAAATGGACACTGGTGGAGGGATTGGTGCTGAAACAATGTATGACCAAACCCGGACATAAACATTTTTGTAATTTTATATCTCACGGTAGTATACTAAAATATTTTTTTAAAAATACCACAAATGGAAAGAAAACCTTTGCAGCAGTGAAAGATTTCCACACAATAAAAATTTAATACAAAATCAAATACAAAAATAAAATTTTAAAAATAGTTTCAGGAACTACAAAGAGCAACACGAGCAAGTTGACAACCTGAGGAATCTTTGGCTGTCAATTTAAAAAACAAATTTTAAATTGTTGAGTTGGGGCAGAAATCTCTCAATTAAACTTGCAAGTATGAGACCTGTAGTGACGATTTATATAGTAATACTGAGTCTATAATGCAGAAATGCAGTTTTTAGCAGTTTTAACTTGGTACATTAAAATCACCTGGGGTGTTTTTAAAAAATACCTTTTACCTCCAGAAATTCTTTGTAGCGCTAAGTAATCCTGGAAGCCAGTGTTCTGGTCAGACACCAGGGGAAGCTAATGCTGTAGCCAAAGCTGGACAGGCCCTGCTTGACCTGAAAGCCTAGAGAAATCGTGGGTTTAGCACTGCCTGCAAAGGTAAGATAAACTACAAGATACTGCAGAAAGTTGATAATGTAGTAAACCAATTATAAGTAAATGTTTAAAAAATGGAAAAAAAAATACTAGGAAACAGAAACCATTTCTGAACTTCCAGCAACACTGATCTCTGTGGTTAGGTCTCTCCTACACCTCCCCAAGTCCCAGTGCAGATATGGCTTACAACCCGCACCCTTTGGGAAATTACGCTGCCTGTCAAGATAGCAACTCCTGACAACTTCTTTCTGATTCCTTTGCTTCGATAGAACATGCTAACACTCGGAACGTCAATAAATAGCACAACTTTCATTATTACAGCTATGAATTAGACGAGCAGGAAGTATCATATGGAGATACTAAGTATCTGTTTCCAACCTTTGCTTTATTTTGTCTTGAATCCTTACAACAATCCTATGAAGAAAATAATCCTTTGCTTCTTCCAATGAGGAAACTGAGGCTCAGTGGGTTATGAAGCGATTTTCTCAAGGTGACAGGGCTCCTGAGAACACCGGAGAAGCGATGTGTTTGACTTTCACTATACCATACTGCCCTCTAGGGCTATAGGCGGCAATGACACGGACTAGAAGTTGAAAGAACACGAAGTGCCAGAAGGCAGCGAGCTTGAAATCTTCCCTAGTGAACCTAATTGGCTGTGATTGCTCTTTCCTCTGAACACTTAAGCGTCTTCTCTGTGGGGGCTACTGATTTGGTGCTGAACTCTTACCGCCTTTTGTTAATTGCCAGTTCATGTGCTTTCAACTCATTGCCATTACAAGCAAGCTCAGGCAGGGCAAAAAGGATTTTTGATATTTTTAATCCTCCTGAGAGTCTAAAATTGCCTTAGAGCAGAGCTTCTCAAATTGCAATGTACTTATGAATCACCTATGAAACTTGCTAAGAAGCAGACTTGAATTCAAAAGACTGGAATGGGCCTGAGATAGTTCACACAAACTATCAGACACGCCAAAGCTGCTGGAGGAAAAGATCTCCCACTGAGTGGCAAGGGAGTAGATAATTCCAAAGAAACTTGTTTTCAAAACTATGTTTCAGGAATGAACAGCAAATTTGTTAATATATTTTTAAACTGTTAGATTATATTTCACCGCTTTTCAAAAATAAATGTAGATGGGATGGGGCTGGAGCGATAGCCCAGCGGGTAGGGCGTTTGCCTTGCACACAGCCGGCCCATGTCAGCCCGGGTTTGATCCCCGACATCCCATATGGTCCCCTGAGCACCGCCAGGAGTAATTCCTCAGTGCAGATCCAGGAGAAACCCCTGAGCATCGCCAGGTGTGACCCAAAAACGCAAAAATGGATGGATGGATGGATGGATGGATGGATGGATGGATGGATGGATGGATGGATGGATGGATGGATGGATGGATGGATGGATGGATGGATGGATGGATGGATGGATGGATGGATGGATGGATGGATGATGGATGGATGGATGGATGGATGGATGGATGGATGGATGGATGGATGGATGGATGGATGATGGATGGATGATGGATGGATGGATGGATGAATGGATGGATGGATGGACGGATGGACGGATGGATGGATGGATGGATGGGGCTCACTGCCTCACAAGACTGCCTCACTGTCTTGCAAGACTACCATCATTCCTTTCTCACCCAATAAACCTATGCAGACTGATTCCATGATAGGTGGGAACATAACAAGAAATCACTTAGGAAAATACAACTCATTTCCTTTTAAATGACACAAATATTAGCTTTTTCAACAATAGTCTGAAAAAAATAAGGATGTCAGTGTATCTCCCTCAACACTGACTTTTTTTAGCACTGGGACATCTTCATGGGCCATGACATTCCTGGGGAGACCAGTGTTACTGGAACATTATTGATGGGAAACTTGTGAGTAAATGTTTTAGTGTTCTTTAGATGAAACATGGTATAGGGCAATTAAGAACATCAGCCTCGGAACTAGCATTGAATCAAGCCCTCAGTAACATTTTACCTCTCAAATGCTCCCTAAAGTATGATTCATTATTTTGATTAATCCCCAAATAGCCTAACCTCCAATTTATTAGTGAGAAATAGATCTATGCATATCAGAGAAAAGTGTTACTCAAAACAATGGAATATATTCCACATTTGACTTCCAGCCCCACTCCATCTTTCTATGTTACTTTTCTTTTCAGAAAAAAAAAAATTCTGTCACTTAGCTTCTTACTCGGATCCCATCATTTTAGATAACAGAGTTATAAAGTGTTTCACATATACAAAGGGCTCTCCAAATACTAAATGGAAAAAAAGTTGGTTCTCCTATAAACAATTCCCTCCAGTGGGGTTCTAGAAACATCTAATATAAAAAAGTAAATGTACAAATATTAAGTAGCAGTTCTTTATTCAATATTCCCCTTAAGGGACCGGAGTGATAGCACAGCAGGTTTGCCTTGCATGCAGCCAACCCAGGTTTGATCCCCAGCATCCCATATGGTCCCTCGAGTTTTGCCAGGAGTAATTCTTGAGCAAAGAACCAGGAGTAACCTCTGAGCATTGCCAGGTGTGACCCAAAAAAGAAAAAAAATTGCCCTTAAACATGTACACCTTAAATGTATTAAATTTCACAAGAGAAAATGTAGAGCTCATGTTCATACAAAATTTCAGAAATAATGAAGTAGCTAAGACATCTGAATGTCAACCAAATGACGTTTGATATTGCCTACAACACACTTCACCTATCGCAGTCTTTAAATGTTTATAGAACCACACAAGAAATTCACAGCCCCAAGAAATCTTTGTGATCCACTTGATCAAACTGAAGTTGTCTCCTGGGTGAACTGACAACATTACTAGTTTAGATATGGGTTTGTTAGAGAAATGGCACATACATTCCTTATCCTGAAAGTTAACACTCAGTAGTGGACGTTCAGTAAGTGCCCAAGTTCAGTTTCTGTGAGAAGCAATTTTCATCCCAGTAGTTCTGGGAAGAGGGTAAGAAATGCTTATTTGACATCTTTGTTAAGTTTGTAAAAAGAAAATATTTGACCATGGTAGATGTTTTATATGTTAGGTAATCTTAGTTTTTGTCGCTTTCTAAAGTCTTATGAAGGACTGTCAAGTTTAAAAAAATTGAACCTGCACAATCAAACTGCATTCAGCAGCAGAGAAAAAGAGGCTGTTAAAATAATAAAACAATGATCTAAAGTCCCATCCTTGCAAAAAATCTTTTTTAAAAATATATCAAATCAGAGAGTATCAGATAAAATATATTCTGAGTACATCAGTAACATTAAGACCTATAAAAGAGGATATGAAAACAAACCTTACCTAAGAAAAAGTGGGAAAAAGAAACAATGGTAATTGAAGTAAATGTAGCAAATATTTAATTAAAAATACCTTTATCAGAGGGGGAAATCACATAAATTAAAGTCATAAGTGTGGGAAATGGTAATGTCAGACTAGAACTCACCATTGAATATACACAAAGAGTCTTACATGATAAACCCTAAATGTCTGCAGGGCAGCTGCAATGTGTAAAAAAAGAAGAGAAATACGGAGACAGAATCAGATACAGAGAAAGAGAAAAAGAGGAAAAGAGGGGTGCCTGCTATAGAAGCAGCATGGGGGTGTATGGGAGGGAGTGTGGGTACAAATGATGGTGGGATAGGGCACTGGTGGAGGGATGGGTGTTGGAATACTGTATTACCGAGAACCAATTATGAGGAACTTTGTAATTGTATATCTCATGGTGGTATAATAAAATTTTTTAAATTAAAGTAATATATGAATTGTGCAATTCATTAGGAGCAACCACCTGAAAAAAAAAACATGTACAGCAAGATGTCACAGCTAAATGTTGCTGTGGCACACCAAAGACAAAACAAATAGCACAACATATTTCTATCGTATGTGTATTTAGCAATGAAATCACCTCTATTTTTCCTAAAACATTTCAGTATTCAACTAACAATTTCCCTTAATGTTCTAGCTGAAAATCTTCTCAATACTATGTTAATTAGATTACACAGGAATAGGAACTACAGTGAACATATTCAAAGTGGTTGCATTCAATACAAAATCCTATTATGTGTGATTGCACTTCTGAGGTCAGTTAGAAAGTCCTTGGGAAGGCAATTTTCAGATTTTTCTACCTATGTAGAAATTGTCAAATTACCTCCTCTTTAGGAAGTTTGGGGAATTTATTCAGCAGCATTTGAAGCCTAAGACATGTTAGGACTTCTCAGCCTAGGCGTATTCTTCCCAGTTGGCTGGCCCTCTGCATTGAACAGAGCCTCACAAACTTATATAAATGATTGTAGTCAGGAGTGTTTGATTTCTTTCCAACTTCACACGCCCATTTTCATGTTGACTATCTTACTAATGTTATAAATTTGAGAAGCAACCTGTGAGGTCTATTATAAAATATTATCAAATCTTTAGCCAAGTAAAAGAACTATTAGTTAAATATCATTAAGGACTATTATCTCAAAAGGCAATCAGAGCTATACCACAGCTCAGCACAGTAATTCATATTTTGTCTTGATAAATGGAACTTTTAAAAAGAAAAATGTTAGTACTAGTAGTGGCAAATGTTTTTTCTAAATGAAACTGCAAACAAAATATTCATTTCCCCTCTAATCCAATTACTAAATAAACACAAGAAGCAAGGCCTTGATTTCAAAATACCTTTAATTACTCCACAGAAAATTTAATTAACTACTGGGTAAATTCAAAATATTACATAAAATCACCCTCATTTCAACTATATTTCTTATCACTTACATCTACAAAACTATACTGTTACCTCTTCCTAGGTAACAGTTAAAGTTGGTAGGAGGAGAAGGTAGTAAAGATAATAAGGAATAAGAGTAAGACACTATGAGTGGAAGAATGATAAGAATACTTTTCGTTGGTTTTTAGGTCTCATCCTCAACTAAGATGCAAGTAGTTTTAGTAGAAAACAGCCATGTAGCTAATTCTTGTCTTGCCTTTCTTCTTAGAGATGCAGAGCCAGCTAAATTACAAATTCAAGTTTTCTAGAAAGTATGTTGATTATCTCAACCTGAATCAACATTCCAAAGCTGGGCAAAGATGCTTCCAACCCTAGCCAGACTGACCAGGAGGCACCCCTGGGGAGTGAATGGGTTCTGGTCCCAGCCCCTTTATATAAAGCCTCAGGAGCCAAGAAAACTTCCATGATCCACAATCACAGCCATTTTCAAGGCCAGACTTCACCACTCGTTAGATCCCCACCCAAGAGAGAAGCCAATTAAAAACAACAGTATGTGGGTTGCTGCACCTACACTCTCCAGGCTTTCTTGGAGCTGGCGATGGGCTTTCCCATCCCTACCAAAATGCCCAGTGGTGGTGCCCACAAACTGCTTCTGGTGCCATTGCAATCCTGATCCAGAAATGAACATAAAGTGCAGAGATGTTTCCAGTTCATCCTGCAGGGCAGCCGGCAAGATCTTAAAATCTGATGTACTGATGTGCCATGTATCACACAACATTTATAGATTTAAGTATAGGGCACACAATCTGAAATGTGTAATCACAATGTCTATCCTATAAGATCATACCAGTAATTTCTGATACAGTGGGCTCAAATGGCCCAATGGGTCCACTGTGAGACTTAATAATCTTCATTAACTTTCTTCTAAGGATATAGTTCTCAACCGTATTTAGCAAATAAAACACAACACACAATATAAAATGATTATGCTTAGGCTCAAGCAGTGTTTGCAAAATTTTTAAATAAGTGTTATCCGTAGTTGCAGAGATGGTGGGTTTGGAGTTGAATAGTAGAAACCTACTATGTTCTATAAATTCAGTATGTAATGCAAGAACACAGATGGGCCAAATTCACACATAATGACCAGAAAAAGATCATAACTTTATCAAGACCATTACCATATATGTGCTATAATAGTCAATATAAACAATTGTGACTAAGGGAGCAGGCTTGGTAATGGGGAATGGGTAGTAATGAGGGTCTTTGATGGTGGTAGGAGCACATTGGTGGCGGATTGGGGTTGAATAATGAAAGCTTATAACAACCGTATTGTGAGAAACTTTGTACTCTGTAAATCGCTGTGCTTAAAGTTAATTTTTATTTTATTTTATTTTTTATGATACAAGTGATATTTTATTTATTTTAATTTTTTATTTTACCACCATCATTTGATCACTTGATCACTTGACATCCCTTTATTCATGCTTTAACTTCGAGCGGGCGGCATAATATTTCCATTTGACCCTATCCCATGCCAGTGTAGCCCAATGTCATCTGCTTGCTTCAGGAATACGATAAGCCTCAAACCTTTCTTTCATTCAGGGTCTTGATGAAGAAGTCTGACCATCTTGTAGGTGGGTGGCCACGTGATCTTTTGACATCCCGTGGGATCAAGTTGGTAATGGCTCTAGTTCAGCGGTCGTCTCCAAATTGCACTACATGTCCAGCCCATCTGATTTTCGGTGCCTTGGCAAATGAGACAGTGTCCCTGACTCTGGGACAGCGACAGAGGTCGGGGCTCCAGATTCCTTCTCTCACTTGAGTGAGGCGTGATATTCCAAGCATAGCTCTTTTGATTCCTCTTTGGGAGACCCGAAAGCATTCTCATCCTGCTTTTGAAGGGCCCAGGTCTCTGAGGTGTATGTTAATGCAGGGAGAATGGTGGAGTCGAACAGATGTGCCCAGAGCCGGAGGTTCTTTGTCTTTTTGCTATTTCTTCAATGCCTTTGAAGGCAGTCCATGCAGCTCTCTTTCTCCTGCGCAGCTCAGGTTTTAGGTCTTTCATCCTGTTGACTTCTCGACCTAGGTACACATAACTGCTGCATTCAGAGATGTTTGTTCCATTGAGAGTGAATGGGGCCTCTGGAACTAGCTCATTTCTCATGAACATAGTTTTGTAGAGATTCAGCTGTAGACCTATCTTTCCACATTCTCAGTCGAAGTCAGCCAGCATTTGTGCCTCTTGGCTAATATTTGGTGTTTTTAGAACGATTTTATCAGTGAAGTGAAGGTTATTATACCACTGTGTGATACACAATTACAAAAATGTTCATGATTGGGTTTCAGTCTTACATTGTTCCAGCACCTGCCCCTCTACCAGTGTCCTATTCCCACTACCAATGACCCCAAATTCCCTCCCATCTCCCCCAGCCTGCCTCTGTAGTAGGCACTTTTCCTTTTCTTCTCTCTCTCTGTCTCTCTTTCTCTGTCTCTCTTTATCTGCCTCTCTGTCTGCCTGCCTCTCTCTCTTTCTTTTCCAAATTGTAGCTTGTAAAGTTTAATTTTTTAAAACAAAGAAAGTAAAACACTACCAATCCCATCAGAATAATCCAGCTAACAATTTTGCAGCCATTAGGGCAAATACCACAAAAGATAAAGTAGTAGGCCAACTAGTAATGTTGTCCAGCATTGCATTCGTGGAAAACTTTGGCCCCTAAGTAAAAGTGATGTGCTAGACCAAACAGTACCAAATAGAGCAAACCCACTCCACCCATCAATTCCCAGTTTCAAGTTAAATGATATCATATTAGTAGCTGAAATGAAACATGATGGAATTATTTGCACTTCTACCAAGAACAATCAGAAGTCAACCAAGAAATAATCAGCATAATATAATCAATTGAGCATTTTGTCAATAACCAGAATCACAAATAAGAGGCAGTTCCAAGGTTTGTCCCACCAAAATCAGGGGATGTAAATGAATTTTTTTTAATTTTTTGCTTTTTGAAGTCACAAATAGCAGTGCTCAGAGGTTATTCTTGGCTCTGCACTCAGGAATTACTCCTGGTGGAGCTCAGGGAACCATATGAGATGCCAGGAATCAAACCCAGGTAGGATGCATGCAACGCAAATGCCCTACCTGCTGGGCTAGTGCTTCAGTCCCTAAAGGAATATTTTTTGTTTAAAAAATCAGGCAGGGTGCTATCTCAACACTCACCATTTTGTTTGAAAATTTTGGTCAACAAGAGTCTTCAGAAGGAAGTTGCAGTGAGGGGTAGTCTGCATGGTCAGCAGGTAGTCTCTCTTAATCAATAGGAACAGGCACTGCTATTCTTTGTAGTCAACAATAAGGAATTGATTCAGGCTGCTTACTTTTCACTGAAAAGACCCAGCAAAAGCAGTTCTAGATAAGACGGAGTCTGCTTGATTCAAAACATGTTCCACAATTCTAGACATAACAACAAATGCTATAAATCAGGGATTTTCTTTAAGAAATGGTGATTCATCAAAGTTATCGATAGCTGAGTTTTTAGGCATATCTCACACCAGGGTCAACTTCCCTCCACCAGTGTTCCCATATTCCATCCCCATCCCCAAATACCACCCCCATCCTGCTTGACAAGTTGAAAGGCACTTTATAAAATTTCAGTAGATGCAATTTATATCTCCTGTTTTCAGTTTGGTTGAATAGGCTTCTAAAATATGGTTATACCACTCTGCAATATCATCACTGTAACTGAAACCCTGATGCCTGTCCACCCACTACATCCCTTTCTTCCTCTTTTGATTTATTTTCTTCTCATCTCTAAACACTGGTGACAAGAATGATCTAGGCAACCCCTTTACTACATTTGCTCACCTGTATACTATATTCCACAAATAAGTGAGCTCATCTTTTGTTTCTTTTCACAGCTTATTTCACTCAACTAATATCCTCCAGTTCCAACTATGTTGCAGCAAATTGCATGATTTCAGGTTCCTTGCATCTGCATAGTATTCCATTGTGTATCAATACCACATCTTCATAATCCATTCATCTGTCATTGGACACCTAGGTTGATTCAATAGCTTAGCTATTCTACTGAGTGCAACAATGAATATGTGTATGTCCTTTAGAGAGATTGTTTTTATGCCCTGTGAGTAGATGCCCAAAAAGTAGTATTATTGGGGCATATGGTGGTTCAATTCTAAATTTACTGAGAACTCTCCATGCTGTTTTTCACAGGGCTGTACAAGACAACATTCCCACCAACAGTGGATGTACGTTCTTTCTCACACACTTCCATGCAAGAGATTGTCCCTACTCTTTTTGATATGTGTGTGAGATAAATCAGAGGCTTTTTAAAAGAGAGTCAGTTTAACAACATTGTATAAATCTCCATAATTTGGGGTTTTGATAAAAGTTATATTAATATCTATTCACAAACGATTAGGTGTGGCAGGTAAACTTGTATTCTCATATTCATATAACCTTGTGCTTTTTATTTTCATAAGTATGATACTCTAGAAGAGGCCCATTAGACTTATTCATCTAAATAAATATGTTTAGGAAAGACAAATAAAGTAAGATTTATGCATCACAATGAGACAAATGCATCCATCTGATTCTTTTGTTTAACATATTACAGAGTTAAATTTAGGATGATCTCAAAAGTACCAAGGGATGAAGAAATGAGAAAGAGGGAAGGAAGTACAGGGTCAGAAGCAATGTGAAATGGACAGACAATATAAAGAGAAGTAATGCTACACTAAAGGAGAAAATGCTTCACTGA
This sequence comes from Cryptotis parvus, assembly GCA_021461705.1. Taxonomy (NCBI): domain Eukaryota; kingdom Metazoa; phylum Chordata; class Mammalia; order Eulipotyphla; family Soricidae; genus Cryptotis; species Cryptotis parvus. The sequence goes on from JAJIBD010004990.1 coordinate 17,851, forward strand.
GAGGATAAGCAAAAAGGGTAGAAAATGATGCAAGGGTAGAAAATAATCCATGAGAAAGCAAACAAAAGAAGTACCAATCCTAAGTAGGACTTAGACATTCAACTGAAGATGTTATTCCTGCCTTAGGCATTGCACAATTCGGTGGAGGGAAACACTAATAAACATTTTTCAATTTTGGTAAGGATGTTAAGAGAAGACACTGGAGCACTTCAACTCCAAACTTGGGAGTTGGAAAATAGCTCCCAGATAGAGCAGGCTTAAAGCAAAGCCTAAAGAACAAAAGTGAGAAGGATAAGGTGCAAAAGGCATTTCAGAAAGAGGAAGGAAAAGTATTGAATGGTTTGATAGTGTGAGCAAAAAGAAATAAACAATCATGAATTTGAAGAAAGATCTTCCAGAAAGGCAATGGAGAAAATTATGAATGAATTCTACTCAGATCTCTTTAATAGCCAGTTCCACCTGCCCACATACCAAATTCCACAGGATGGATATGTCATTCCCAACATTCTCCCTTCTGAAATCTGACATGCCATTTCATCAGTAAAGAAGGGAACAGCACCAGGCCCAGTCAAAGTCAGACCCGAACACCTGAAGAATTTGCCTTCAGAACTCATCAATACACTGGCTCGGCTCTTCACACGCTACCTGTCTGAATGCAAGGTGCCCTCCCATTGGAAAACCAGCAAGGACAGTTCTACTGTTCAAGAAGGGAGACATCCACGACATTGGCAACTATTACGCCATCTGCCTGTTGTCTGTCATCTACAAGCTGTTCACTCGAGTCCTCCTGAACAGGATTGGCAGAACATAAGATGAAGGACAACCAAGCAAGCAAGCTGGCTTCCGAAAAGGATTCAGCACAATCAACCATATCCACACAGTAACCAAGCTCATTGAGGTTTGTAGAGAGTTCAGGATGCCGCTCTGTCTCACGGTACATTGATTTAAAGAAAGTCTTTGATTCTGTGGAGACTTAAGCAGTCATCGAAGCCCTAGCCAAACAGGGCCTTCAAACCCAATACATCAAGATTCTTTGTGAGCTGTATTACGGATTCACCACCAGGATCTCACCATTCTACAAAGAAGTGATCATCAATGTCAAAAGAGGGGTTCGGCAGGGTGATACCATTTCACCAAAACTCTTCAGCGCAACCCTCAAGAACATCATGCGATGGACATTCCTCCAAAGACTAGAAATTGAGCTCCCCTTTGATCCAGCCATACCACTCCTGGGAATATACCCTGGGAAGCCAAAAACACACCCTGGAAACACAATCCGCACTTTTATTTTCATAGCAGCACTACTCACAATAGCCAGAACCTGGAAACAACCAGTATGCCCGAGAACTGATGACTGGATAAAGAAACTGTGGTACCTCTACACAATGGAATACTATGCAGCTGTTAGGAAAAATGAAGTTATGAAATTTGCCTATAAATGGATGGACATGGAAAGAATCATGTTGAGTGAAATTAGTCAGAAGGAAAGAGAGAGACATAGAATGACTGCATTTGTTTGCATGACATAAATATACCAGGTGATCTTACCAAAAGTGGAAATTACCACAAACATGTGGGAGTCAGAGATTAGGTAAGATAGAGAAGGGAACATGTGTGAATAAATGTCGAAAGGTCTGATACCAACATAGAACTGAGCATTAAATGCAGGCAAAAAATGCAAACGATGGCTTCTAAGTGTATGTAGTGCAACCCACAATGTGTAGGAGAAGGAAGAGAGAGAGAGGGAGAGAGAGAGGAGATAAAGAACCTGCCATTTAGGCAGGCCGTGGGAGGGGGAGGGAATTGGGGACATGGGTGGTAGGAGATGGGCACTGGTGGAGGGCGGGTGCTGGAACACTGTGTGACCGAAACCTCCAAACGTGAACAATGTTCTAATTGTATATCCCACGGTGGTATAATTAAATGTTAAAAAAAAAAAACGAACATCATGCGGCAATTAGAGTGGCAAGGAATAGGAGTGAAGATGAGACGGGTCGGCAACTACACCACGTCCACTTCACTGATGACATTGTTCTAATAACACCAAACATTAGCCAAGCGACACAAATGATGGCTGACTTTGACCGAGAATGTGAATATAGGTCTACAGCTGAATCTCAGGAAAACTATGTTCATGAAAAATGAACTAGTTCCAGAGGTCCCATTCACTCTCAATGGAGCAAACATCTCTGAATGCAGCAGTTATGTGTACCTAGGTCGAGAAGTCAACATGATGAACAACCTAAAACCTGAGCTGTGCAGGAGGAAGACAGCGACATGGAATTCCTTCAAAAGCATCGAAGAAATAGTAAAAAAGACAAAGAACCTCCGGCTCTGGGCACATCTGTTCGACTCCACCATTCTCCCTGCATTAACATACGCCTCAGAGACCTGGGCCCCATGAAAGCAGGATGAGTATGTTATTCATGTCTCCCAGAGAGGAATCGAAAGAGCTATGCTTGGAATATCACACCTCACTCAAGTGAAAGAAGGAATCCAGACTCCGACCTCCATTGCTGTTCCAGAGTCAGGTACGTTGTGTCATTTGCCAAGGCATCGAAAATCAGATGGGCTGGACATGTAATGCGATTTGGAGATGACTACTGGACTAGAGCCATTACAGACTGAATCCCACAGGATGTCAAAAGATCACGTGGCTGCCCACCTACAAGATAGTCAGGAACGAACGGTTTGAGGCTCTTTGTGTTCCTGAAGCAACCTGATGCCATTGCTACACTGGCATGTGATAGGGTCAAATGGAAATATTACTGGCACCTGCTCGAGCAAATCAATGAATAACAGGATGTCAAGTGATCAAGTGAAGAAAGATCAGACAGGCTAGGTATAGTGAGCAAAGAGAAAGCTGGAAATATCAGTGAAGTCAGTATATGGAGTCCTTGCCTGACACCCCTTGAAACTGGGGTTTTTAAGGATAAAAGGAGCTGTTGGTACCTCAAAACTATACAGAAAATGATGCTTTAGAAGATTTGAAAGTCAGATGTCTTCCCCTTCGAAAGAGCTCTCAAAACAGTCCAATTCTCTTCATCACAATTCTACCTTGAGTTCCAGAGATAGGCTGCACAGAGGAAAGGATGTGTGATGAAGAGATGGCAGTCACACATAACAAGCTTTATTTGAGTGACATGGCACTTGCTTGGTGCAGAGTTTCAGTTAAAACCAAATCAAGGACTACTTCATAGAAGAGAAGGCCGACTAGAGAACATCCGAGTGACCAGGAAAGGAATCGTATATTCAGGGTCATCATTGGCCACATAGAGAGTCTGCCACAGGAACTCTGAAAGGCAGTAGTAGATTGGGTTTCTCTCACTGTGTCTCTCACTGTGTGGGTTGAGCATAGTTGTAAGGCTATGCAAATCACACAAGATGTATATGTTTAAATATCTGCTTAATGCAGGGGGCCAGAAATATAGTAGAGCAGGTAAGGTGCTTGCCTTGCACAGGCTGACTCAGGTTCGATCACCAGCACCTCATATGTTTCCCCAAGCCCACCAAAACTGATCCCTGACTACAAGCCAGGAATAAGCCCTGATCACAGTAAGTGTGGCACCAAAATCAAATAACTATTTTAAAAAATTAAAAATACTCTTATCGGCGATATATTTAAGATGAACTGGATGTTAAGACTTCAGTTTGGAGTCTATAGTTTTTTTTTTGAGCATTACAACTGATTCTATACAGCAGTTCTGTATGTTACCATTCCAAGAACACATTTTGAGAAACACTGACCTGGGAGAACAAATACAGACTTTTGTAAAAGCAAGGTGGTGCTCAAAAAAGTTTTCTTGTCCTGGAGAAAAGTAATGAGGGAAAAAAAAGACTATTGTAATGGAAGTTCTACCCACATGTAAGGGAATGCTGGTAATGAGAACTTAATCTCTTTTGTACCTATAAATACATCTTCAAGATAAAGTTTCAACATCCTAAGAAAATATTTTTTAATAGGGACTGCTGTTACTCATTGTTGAAAAGCAAGAGTTAATAGGAACTTTCTGACTTTCAATAAAGAGAAACCAGTTATATTCTTCTGTCAAACATTACTTTGCCTATAGGGATAAGAGCTGGAAAATATCCTTATATTAAGCAATCATGAACTAAAAATAATTCTCACAAGTTGTTCTCAACAGATTTTCTTTAAAGAATTCTAAGAAATACCACTATTTATAATGTTATCAAGTATACGTAAATTGAAATCTAATATTGAAACTGTTTTCTTTAAGTTAGCTTTCAATTTCTCCATTTCTCCATACTCATCCATTTATTCAATCATTAATTTATTCACAAGTCTTAATGAGAGTGTGTTCTATGCATTAAGAACTTCCCTGGGACCTTTGAGACGATAACTGTTGAAGCCAGAGCTGGGAATAACAAACTTTTAAATAAACAAACAGAATGAAAATTTGATTACTGGGGGCTTTTGGCATTTTGGTCTCAGCTGTTTTGTTTTCCTTTTCCTGTTATACACATTTAGAAGAACTCACACTAAATTAGCATGAGGAATTCAAGAAGGAAAAGACAACAGAACCATTCTCATAACAAAGAAAAACCCCGCCTTGAGATATACTGAATAGAAATGTGTCACTTTACTTGGTAGTTTAATGACAGATGGTAAATCTTTGGTAGTTCTTGCATTTCTCCCTCCAGGCTCAAATCTCCAGCTGGCCCAAAGAAGCACCAGCCTCTTCATTCTGTCAGTATTAATACTATTTGCATAAGTACCTGTCATTACCCCTATCAAGTGCCTCCTTTCCAACCTTGAACATTTCTTCTTGATTCATTATAATTAAGGAGCTAATGTAGCCATTCAAGTTCACATTGTCAATGACCATGTAATCATCTTCCCTAGTGGCCAGAATTCCTTTCTTTTTATGAGGTTACAATTAAATTCCTTCCAGCCATAAGGTCAAAAGAATCTGGAACAGTTAGCCTTCCCAGTAACTAATTTCACACCTGTGACTCAGATACACATAAAATAAGACCTCTTAAATGGAAGGTGTCAAATTAAGAAATAATATACATTTCACTACACTTCAATGGAAGTCAATTAGATGTAAAAATTAAAGACTATGAGAATTTTTTTCCTGTGACTGGAAGTGATGCCTGACACTCCACTTATCAATTTAAGATGTATCTGTCCCTTAGAAATGTCATGTAATTTATAAATTAAGAAATTAAAATAGTTCAAAAACTGGGCGGGAGATTAAGATAATGTACTCATGTCTGTTCATATAACAACTTGCTTATTGCTTAAGTTTTTTCTAACCCAAGATTTAATTTCTTCTGAAACAAATTTTTTTTAAATTTTCCTCCTATTGAGGTTTTAATATTCTGTAAAGGATTATTAGACACAGTGCATGCTAAATGCCATGAGGAAATTTTGCCTCTAACTCCCAAGATGTAACACTGGTGAAGCTTTCTCTCTTTTTTAATTTTCACATTTTTTTAATTGTATTTAAACTCTGGTTTACAATGTTGCTCATAGTACAGCTGTTTCAAGGACCTTCTGTCCACCATTGTCTACACTTCCCCCAACCATGCCTCAATCATTAACACATTTAACACATCATGAAGTTGATGGCTCCACATTAGAGCAGCAGAGAAAGCTATTGTTGCCCTTTGTAATTTTTTACTGCCACCCAAAATGCATTCTTACTTCTACTGTCACTACCCTTGATTTCCAAGTGGTAAGAATGCCTTTCTCTCAGTTCCTAGGACTGATACTTTACCTTATTTGTATATCAAGGGTTGGAAAAAACCAACCAGAAAAACAACACATTCAACAACATGAGATCTGATGGTGCCCGCTCTAGCAAATAGATGATCAATGGGAAGATAGTGATAGTGATATGTAGCACCGAAAAGAGGAAATATCTAATAAGAGGGCCAAAACCAAGGAAGCAGTGTCGAGAAGTAAAAAGGAAATACAGCAAAATTTTGGTGATGCTATTGTTTCCTCGAGATAATTCTGAAACCAAGCACACTTGCATATAATTTGTATATATTAATTTGTATATATTAATTTGTATATACTTTGTCATCTGCCAGAGATAAAGAAACAATAGTCTTTAGTCTTTTTCATCTCAATTTCATGTAAAAGGCAATGACCAAGTCACTGTTCTGAGAAATGAAAAAGATGCCACCTAACTCAAGGGAGGTAGCTGGTGTACTAGAGAGAGAATGTGAGAGTTGAATTTTTTTTTAATCTAAACTCTTATTATTCTGGTGACATCACTGCCATGTAGATGATGATCCATCCCAACCTCTAGCCTCTCCTTCTTCGACGTCTTATTATAGGAAAGAATGGGCCATTCTTTCCTACAATAAACATTTAATAGCGATTTTTGCCTAGAATTTTTACATCCTTGTATTAAAGAGTTGAGTATTTCATCTCTGAACATAATATAAAATTTCCTAATTCTTTTAGTCAATACTTATTAAGGTTACATAGCGACTGCTCTCTATCACCATGGTGTCTCATTAGATCTATTCCCAGCTACAATCTTTACTACTTACCAGTATCTTTACTATATTCTCTCCAGCCCCACCATGAATCCTAATGTTCTTTATAACATTATGTATCATAACTGTTTATCATCCTGGAGAAATTATAGCTAGAAAAAAGTAGAGGCTTCTTGATAACCGTTAAATTCCAAGTGCTTTTTTAACATCGATGTTCTTCCAAACATCATATGATGAACTAGGTCTTTTAACTAAAATGGATGTCATATACTGTGCTGGGTGGCTAAAATTTGAGGATGAAAAATAAGAACTTAGTTCTACCCTCACAGAGCTTATAGTCTGTTGGGCATATAAGCAATGTGGCGGAAGCACTGTACTGTAGATATTGTCCTAAAAATTGAAAATGCCAGGGGGTCACTCCTGAGCACAGAGCCAGGAAAAATTCCAAAGCAGCACTGGGTGTGACCCATAAAACAACTAAGGAGATTGGCCAAAGATCATAAAAGAAGGTAAGTTTGTTTTTTTTTGTTTGTTTGTTTTTGTTTTGTTTTTTTTTTTTTTTTTTGCTTTTTGGGTCACACCCGGCGATGCTCAGGGGTTAATCCCTGGCTCTGCACTCAGGAATTACTCCTGGCTGTACTTGGGGGACCATATGGGATCCCGGGGATTGGGGGATCGAATGCGGCATGGGCTGGCCGCGGCAAGGCAAACGCCCTACCCGCTGGGCTATCGCTCCGCCAAAAGGAGGTAAGTTTTAAGGTGTTTCCTTTACGTAATGGGTAAGGAAACTATAACCCAAAAAGGAAGTACCAATTCTTTAAAACCATTTTTTCAAATCTCAGGTCATTTTAGCAAGTCATACTGAGCATATATAATCTGTATTTCTTGGGATTTCCCTGACCTTGAGTTTCTCAAAGATGCATAAATATGAACATCAACAATAAAGAAACAGAAACTATGACACATTTGATGAAACTTTTAGAGGACTATAAACTGAAGTAATATGCTAAGACCTCATAAGAGAAAGTGCATCAGGATCCAAATATCAAAATAAGGATAAAATAATGTCCAAATCATAAGTACATGAATTAACATTTCAGGAGGAAAAAGTAAAATAGTAATTATAGAGTAAATATCATAAAATTTAATTATGAATGTGGACCACTCTAGTTAATTTTAAATTCTAGAAATCCATAAAAATATTGAAAAGAACCCCCATTATCCAAACAGGATGCTAGGTCCAAGCAATAATTTAGTTAATGGTTTAAAAAAGGAAAAAAGTACTTGATTTGTATACTTTATCCAATGACAAACAGACTACAGAGCTTCTTAGAGATCTGGAGAGAGACAAACCCACCTAGTACAAACTGGTAGTTCTACATGGAAAAATACATACAAACCAGTAAGTCACAAGGTGAGTCAGAGAACAGATTAAAACTGAAGGAATAAAGAAAATGGACAGCAATGGTCTAATCAGGATTCTTATAATCTGGAATATCACTATCACTATCCTCCTGTTGATCATCTATTTGCTAGAGTGGGCACCAGTAATATCTCCATATGTCCTGTCTCATGCTAGTAGAGCCCAAGGGCATCTATTCGCTCCAGGAACATAAAGAGCCTCAAACCATTATATTAGGTCATGGGAATGAACTAATATAATTGTTACTGGTATTTGGCATATCAAATAAAACAGGGCAGCTTGCCAGGCTTGCCATGCAGGTGGCATACCCTTGTAGTCACCTCTAAATATAGCATTTATATATGAAACGCACGGCCGCTTGTGGCCACGCAAGACAGGCTGTGATAGGCTGTTGCTGGGTGGAGTTCTGACGAGAGGGAAGTCAGAGAGGGAAGTGGAGTTCTGAGGGAAGTCCCAATGTGGAAAATAGCGGCCCAATGGAGTGGGTGGGGTCATCTGGCTTGTTGTGCGGCTCTGCTGGGGTGGCGGACCAGGGCTAGAACCCACCATGCCTCCCGGGCGCCTCGTGAGCGGCCGGGCACAGGGAGAGCAAGTAACAGCTCTGCCCCATGTCTGTAAGTCTCTGGTTCAGCATACCAGGGCCGGATTGAAAAAAAAAACTGCTGCAGGGTAGAACTCGATGAGATGGGCTTGATAGGCTGTGCTGGGTGGAGTTCTGATGAGAGGAAAGTCCGTATGTGGAAAATGGCGGCCCAATGGAGTGGGGAGGTTATGTGGCTTGTTGTGTGGCTCTGCTGGGGTGGCGGACCAGGGCTAGAACCCACCATCCCTCCCGGGCGCCTCGTGAGCGGCTGGGCACAGGGAGAGCAAGTAGCAGCTCTGCCCCATGTCTGTAAGTCTCTCAGCCTTTTTGGCTAAGATCAAGTGTAGTATCTGTTCTTATCAGTTTAATATCTGATAACCTGGAAAGCTTTTAAAAATAGAGAAGTGACTCAGATACCAGATAAAGTGAAAGTTAAATAAATAGAAACTGTGCTTCTCAGGGCCAGACCCATTGCACAGCAGGCAGGGTGCTTACCTGCACAAAGCCAACCCAGATTCAATTTCCAGAATCCCATATGATTTCCTGAGTCTAGCTAGGAGTGATCTCTGAGTGGGAAAAAAATAGGAGTAATTTCTAAGCATCACCAGGTGCAACTCAAAAACAAAAGCATAAAAATTATACACATATGCACAAACAAATTTAAATATACTCATTACACAGACGGCAAAAAAAAACTACCTAAGGAAAAGGAAGCCCCCTCCTTATTTTAACATTGTTCTGTTTTAACATCCGGAAGGAACTTTTAGAGACTGTTTTGGGTGCTAGAGAACAAGTTTTCTTGAGTCCCCTCCCCCCCTCCCCCCCCCCCTCCCTATTCAATTGATAGAGATTTTAGTTGGAACTTAGTCATACACACGGCCCAGATACCTTCATCAACTCATCACACACTACAATAGGTTTTCTCAGGGCTACACTCTGGAGCACCTTGTGAGAACAGAGGAAACAAAGGCAACACATATTCCATGGGAGTGGTAAGGAAACTCTGAGTGCCCTGGTTCAGTTCTAGGATCAAACAGAAAGTTGTTTTTCTTGAACAGCTTAGTCCCAAATAAATATCCTGTCTTGGAGCTTACAGTTGCTCCCTACCCTGACTCAGCAACCAACGCTGAGCAATCTCCAAGCTTTAACACACAACATTCAATGTCCTGAGCAACTCCTCAGTTCCAGGCTAACTGATGGTCATCTTACACAGCATGGAACATTCAAGAACAAGAATCCCTTCGTATATCCTTGATGAAATGGGTTTCCTGGCACCTCACACGTTGGGACATGTAAGTAGAACAGACACCCAAGAGTCACTCTTCATATTCTTGTCACTTCCTGCAGCAAGGCTGGGACAGAAGCAGCATTGCCTCATAAGGATGCCGGCTGAGCTCGTGAGGACATGCTGTTTCTTCTTCTGGGACCTGGTTTTGAATAGCATTATGGAATAAAAAGAAGAGAGGAAAAATTTGTCCCAATACTCATAGTTAATTAGACAACCATACCAATTTAATTTTGCAATAAAACAGGTATTTTCTGTGACTGAAAGACAAGTGGTGAGGCAAAGCATCTGCTTGACGATAAACATAGCTGTAAGTCTCATTTTAGTGCTTAAGACAAAAGGCAGCCACCTACCGGGTGTAATTCATTAACATTAAACCAGTCAGATTCCATTACTATGAACTTCCACCAACACAGAGACAAGATAGACATTTGCTAAGTCTTGTTAATCATTTGGGTGTATGGAGATTTTTAAGATGTAAGCATCTGTTGCTGTAGGTTTCAATTGGTCCCAATTATACCAGACATGCAAGCTATAGTGGGGCTTTATTGATGCTCTGTTGATTTGTTCCTGAATGCCAAAGGTGTTGATGTCAGTATTGAAGATTCTTTACCTGATATAAATATTTGTATAAGACTTTGAAACAGATGTGAAAAAGTCAGCAATAAAATCCATATAAACAAATTATTTCAAGAATACAGAAACCTCAGTATACAGATTGCAGTTTATATTATTTGCTTAGAGTCTTGTTTATCAGAGATAAAAATTCAAAGAAACAAAAGATGTTTTAGACCTAACAGCACAACTGTTAGCCCACACAGATAAGTCTTATTCATAATTGTTTGGGTTTTTTATATTTCAATTAAGGTTAAACATGATAGACTAGAGCCAGGTAGATAGTACTGTGGGTAAGGTACTTGTCAGGTTTCATCCCTGATATCCATTAAGGTCTGTCGAGCCCAGCAGGAATGATTCCCTGAGTGCAGAGTCAAGAATACTGCCGTATGTGGTCCCCAAACAAACAAAAGCATGATAGACTGATTTTTTATTTTCATTACCAACTACCCCTCATGAACTCTCACAGTGGCACTACAGTAATAAAAATATAAAACAATGTAAACCCCAGATAATTAATGAATGGGATAAGGAGGGTTACTTATATATAAAAAAAAAAAGCTGAATCTTAAGCACTTTCTCAGGGATATAGTAACCAGACGTTCTGCAATCTGAACTTTGAAACTTGAATCTTGAACTCGGTGGGATGCAGAATTCAGGCTGCATGAGAAGGCTAAATACTATGATGTATGAAAAACCTTCCTAAAGGCCCTTTTCTCATTCTTTTTTACCTGCGTGATTACTCTTATGCTCATCCTAGAAGAGACCAAATGTTTACTCTTTTGAGAAATGTACTTGAAGCCATCCTAGTCTACAACACTGCATTCAGTGAAAAAAAAGTAAGCAAGGGGATTCCTTTTAATTCCACATTTAGAACTGTTATGTGTTTTAAACTTTCTCCTCTTCCTTCTAAACCTAGAGAACCAAAAGTCAGTCATACGAGTAGGAAGTATTTTCTGAGAACATGAAACATCCCAAAGGAATGATATAAAGATTTTGATATTTGGGAGCACCAAAGAAAAACTCTACTATTGCTCAATAATCTTGAAAGAAAAATCAACCATTTAGCTCTGCCCTTGCATATTGAGCTTTCAAGCAGCATCTTAATGCTTCACTAGCAAAAGACAGTATGTGTATAAGCATGTGAGGAAAACCTCCAACATTTGAGAGACAAAAAAAACAATAGTACAAATGAAAACATTCTTTGGAAAAGAAGTGGCTGAGACTCTCTAGGGTGCAGACTGCATGCCTTGCATATGTGAGGGCAAGGCCCGCAGTTTATCTGTGGTGGAAAACACTCTTAAAAAACAAATTCAATAAGACAGGGAAGGGAACAGTGTGCTAATAATTATTGGAAATGATAATACCAGCCTAGAACTGAGCATTGAATATACGCAAAGGGATATACATAATAACCTCTAAATGGATGTATTACAAGCCATAATGTGTAAGAGAAGAAAGAAAGATATAGAGAGAGAGAAAGAGAGAGAGAGAGAGATCTGGTGGAGAGAGAGAGAGAAATAGAGAGAAGAGATAAAGAGACTTCCATAGAGGCATGCTGGGGGGTGGGGGAGGAAATTGGTGATATCAGTGGTGGGAGATGGGCACTGGTGGAGTGTTGCAGGACTCCTCTAAGAGCCTCTGCATCTGCTCTGGATTGCTTCCTGCAGGTCACTTCGTAGATGGGGGGTAGTCTAAATGTGGCTGTTTATCTGACCATGTATTCTGTACTGGCTGGTATAAATATTCTCTCATGCTACTGCAATCATCGTGGGGCTAGCTAGATCTTACAAGCATATTTGCCTGGCCATGTTGGATCTCTAAGTAATTAGAACAGAGATAAATGCTGTTTGCCTCCAAGCAAGCAAGCATGGCTCCCTGATTACTCAAAGGCAACTAAAATACAAAACTACCGTGAAGTAGACGAGACTCTTGTGAAGGCTTGGAGAAATATTTAACTGGCATTAGTATTAGTCTTTGGTACAGAGACATGCCATCTCAGAAACCCCCTTCTCTACCCTATAAAGGCATTTCCAGGCAGATCTTGGCTCAAAACATTAGCATATAATAGGGCCTAGGTGAGGTGTTGGGAGAAATTACCTAAGGGCATTTGACCCTTCCTACTTCCCATAATAGTGGGAGGTCTGAGTTGCAGGGGTATAAAACAGCCTGCTTCCTCTCTCTCTCCTCTCTCTCTCTCTCTCTCTCTCTCTCTCTCTCTCTCTCTCTTTTTGGGCTCTCTCTTTATGGGCTCTCTTTTGGGGCTCACACTCTTCCTGGGAGTCTTGTCTTTGTCTCCTCTTTATAGGGCCTTTACACGTGATGGCTGCCATCTTGGCCTACACGTGGCTGGGGTTCTAGCTGGGAATCTTAAGCATAGGGCTTTTCCTATTGCTGATTTGTATGCCTGAACCTGTGATAAGTAAAGCCTTTTAAAACTGCATCGGATTCCTGAGTCTTCATCCATTCCCGCCGGCTTCAGAGGTAGAAGGGAACTCGCTTCCCGGCACTGTTGGGGACCCCAGCGGCAATTCCCGACAGTGGAGGGATGGGTGCTGTATGACTGAAAACCAAATGTGAACATCTTTGTAATTATATATCTCCATATATAATATATATACCATGTATATATTATATACATGGTATATATATTATATATGGAGATATATATATATATATCCATATTATGGAGATATATATAATATGGATATATATATTATATATATCTCCATATATATACCACCATATAATATTAATTTATTATATGGTGATATAATAAAATATCTAAAAAGAAAATTAACAAATTCAGTGGAAGTAGAAAGAGAAGACCTATGACTACAGAAATAAAATTCATTTGATACAGGGCCTCACGGACGGCTGGGGAGGCTGGCGCTAGGCTCGCGCCGGGCCTAGCTGACCATGGAACCCCGAGGAGGGCAGATGGGTTTTGGGAGTGGCCCGTCGCCTCTGAGGGGTCCCGGAAGCAGCCGGATGAGACTCGCCCATCACACTAGCCACCATTTTTGCTGTCCGACGCTGCGAAACTGCCTCAGACCAGATCAACAGAGCAAAGCCAGTTCGAGCCCAGGTCGCACGGCCGCAAGTGGCAGCGCGGTCCACTAAAGTAGTGAAACAGTGATGTCTTTTAATGCACTGCATTCAACGAAGAGCAGGAAAGTTTGTTGGGAAGGAGATATAGAGAGGAAAGAAATGACATACAGAACCCGCCAAGTGGTTGAGGAGCGGGAGGGGCGGAGGGAGGGGAGGACATTGGTGATGGGAGATGGGTTTGGGCGGAGGGTGCGTGTTGGAACACTGTAGAACCAGAGCTCTACATGAGCATCTTTCAATTAAAAAAAAAAGGTGGAATCTACCACAAACATGTGGGAATCAGTGGTTAGGTAAGACAGAGAAGGGAACAGTGTGCTAATATTTGTCAAAAATGATAATACCAGCCTAGAACTGAGCATTGAATATAGGAAAAAGATATACATGATGATCTCTGAATGTATGTATTGCAATCCACAATGTGTAAGAGAAGAGAAAAAGAGAGAGAGAGAGAAGAGATAAAGAACTTGCCATGGAGGCGGGCTAGGGGAGGAGGGAGGGAAGTGGGGACATTGGTGGTGGGAAATCGGCACTGGTGGAGGGATGGGTGCTGGAACACTGTATGACGGAAAGCCCAAACATGAACATCTTTGTAATTGTATATCACATGGCGGTGTAATAAAATATTTTAAAAAAAAGAAATAAAATTCATTTATTTTGAAATAAAAATTCAAAAAGTTTTTTAAGATTACAGCTAATTATTTAATCTATCAGAGAAACAAAGAAATAAAATTAGTCTAAGGAATCTCTAAAAGCAGAACAAAAGATTGAGGGATGCTCACTGGAGCATCTTTGCTTTTTAGTGCTCAGAGGGTGCTGAGGATGGAGCTCAGGCCTCCCACATGCCATGCACGGACTCAACCCCTTGAGCTATCTCTCCAGCCCAATGTTCCATTTTAGCAGAAATATGGAAGATAAAATTGGTGATTTTGTCTTTAAATGTTTATGTAAACTCAAATTTTCTATAATCTGCCATGCCTCAACATTTCCATGACATATACAATAATCCTTGCCATTTAGTATAGCAACTGCAAGTTTACATTTGAGTATTTTAACAGCATTCCAATATAAAGTTGAATATTTTTTTCTATACCCATCTAGGAAAAAGCAGAGATTGAACAAAATAACTTGTTTCATCATAGAATTAACAAGTAATCCATGGAATTAGCCTGCAAACTAAGCACTTTCTTATAAATTTGGTTTGTTCTTCTTTATTATGATTTTTTTATCCTTCAAAAGTATAATTTGAATTCTTCAAACCCTGGGTACCTCAGAATGTGACCTTAATTGGAAGGTATGGTCCTTAGTTGACCTTGGTTAAAATAAGATCACTATGGGGGCATGGACGGATCCTACCTCAGATGCTTCAGAGAGAGTGTGGCTCTGGCAGCATTTTGGTTTTGAACTTCCACCCATTAGAACTATAAGAATATTCCTGATGCTTAAAGGCCCCAGATGTCAATGGAACTTTGCAACAGATAGCATAGGGTTTTCTTGACCAGATCTTTCATACCTCCAGCTCAGTGCACTTCTAATCAGAGCTGAGAGAAGACATCATAAAAATTCTTTTTTTTTTTTTTTGCTTTTTGGGTCACACCCAACGATGCTCAGGGGTTACTCCTGGATCTTCGCTCAGGAATTACCCCGGCAGTGCCTCGAGGGACCATATGGTGTGCCAGGGATCGAACCCAGGGTCAGCCACGTGCAAGGCAAACGCCCTACCCGCTGTGCTATTGCTCTGGCCCCCCATGATAAAATTCTTACATTGTGCATCTATGTCTCTGAGGAAAGGCCACCCTTCTTTGTGTGTGTGTGTGGGGGGGGGGAAAGGAGATGTATATCTTTCAGTGCCAGGGGCAACTGCCAATGCACTGCTAAGGGTCATGTGATGCCAAGGATCTATCCAGGGTTCCCACATGTAAAACAAGAGTTTGGGCTCTTTGAACTTTCTGGACTCAGATTGCTTTCTTCCATTAGATATGTAATGGTAGCACAGCTGAATATCCTTTGTTCAGACCTATGGCTTTCTTCATGTAGAGTCCACACCGTCTAAAGGTGCCAGGTTCACCAACCAGATTTGGCCCTAAAGCCAGGAGGCCATTATACTTTTCAATCAAGCCTGTGGCTTGTGGTTTATAGGCCGTGTGTTCTTGCACTAGACACCCCCCCCCAACTCTGCAGCTCACATTCTTAAAGCAGTCAGTGAAGTGGATGCTGTGATCACTCCACACCACCAGGCAGCACTCAAATTAGCAAAGCTTTGCTCTGGTCTTGTCCATATACATCAGGAGCATACCAGTACTCTTCAGAGGCGAGCAAAGGGCCACACAGTGCACTGGCAGTGGGTCAAGAGCATCGTCCAAGCTAGTACTATCTGCCCAACTCTGGATGGGGGGGGGGGCAAGAAGTGGGAGACACAACACTGGCATTTTAGAGGCTCCTGTCCTACCCCGGGGAACAGACAGCACCCAGATCTGCACAACTGCCCATATGGCTTTGGGTTCAGCATGCAGCAGTTTCTCGTGTAACCTCTAATCAGTGTCTATCCTAAATGCCCGCACTACAGTGTACACGGTCGCCTGGCCGGCTCCTACAATGAGTTGTAAGGTCACACCGACAGGGTGCACAATAACCGGGAGCTTTTCATGAGCACAAGGTTTCTACAATTTTCAGAAGTCCACAGGCCCCCAGCAGCCTCTCTCTGAGCCCCGCCAGAGAAACTCTACTGAAGCCCTCCATAGCTCCATGCATCGAACTCATTTGGGCCTCTCCACCATCTCCAATGCAACTAGCCACAGGCAGCCTGAAGAGCCAGGACTGACACCCTGCAGCTGCCCAGGAACATGCTGCTCCTGCCCTGCCCCAGCTGGAAGTAGGCCAAGGAGAGTAGCCCAGGATGGTATATATGGCCCATAGGAGCCACAGGATGGTATATGGCCCTCAGGAGCCTCAGGCTGTTATACGGCCCATAGGAACCACAGGATGGTATATGGCCCTCAGGAGCCTCAGGACGGTATATGAACCACAGGTGCCACAGGATTATATATGATGCACAGGAGCCTCAGGATATATGGCCCACAGGAGCCTCATTATGGTATATGGCCCACAGGTGCCACGGGATGGTATATGGCCCAACGGAACCTCAGGATGGTATATGGCCCACAGGTGCCACGGGATGGTATATGGCCCACAGTTGCCACGGGATGGTATATGGCCCACAGGAGCCACGGGATGGTATATGGCCCACAGGAGCCTCAGGATGGTATATGGCCCACAGGTGCCACGGGATGGTATATGGCCCACAGGAGCCACTGGAAGGTATATGGCCCAACGGAACCTCAGGATGGTATATGGCCCACAGGTGCCACGGGATGGTATATGGCCCACAGGAGCCACGGGATGGTATATGGCCCACAGGAGCCTCAGGATGGTATATGGCCCACAGGTGCCATGGGATGGTATATGGCCCACAGGAGCCACTGGAAGGTATATGGCCCACAGGAGCCTCAGGATGGTATATGGCCCACAGGTGCCACAGGATGGTATATGGCCCACAGGAGCCACGGGATGGTATATGGCCCACAGGAGCCTCAGGATGGTATATGGCCCACAGGAGCCTCAGGATGGTATATGGCCCACAGGTGCCACAGGATGGTATAAAGTCCACAGGAGCCACTGGATAGTATGTGGCCCACAGGATCCACAGGATAGTATATGGCCCACAGAAGCCTCGGGATGGTATATGACCCACAGGAGCCACAGGATGGTATATGGCCCACAGAAGCCTCGGGATGGCATATGGCCCACAGAGCCTCCGGATGGTATATGGCCCACAGTTGTAGGCCCAGTTTCCAGCGTGGGATTCCTGGCTGTGGGTGAGCCCCCCACCACCTCATCTTTAGGCCCAGTACCATCACCACCACTGGGCCTTCTGAACCTCCCCTGAATCACTGTTGATACCTGGAGGAAAGAATTGTCATATGAAAAAACAACAAAATATGTATATCTAGCATTGTTACAGTTGTGTAA
This sequence comes from Cryptotis parvus, assembly GCA_021461705.1. Classification (NCBI taxonomy): domain Eukaryota; kingdom Metazoa; phylum Chordata; class Mammalia; order Eulipotyphla; family Soricidae; genus Cryptotis; species Cryptotis parvus. The sequence goes on from JAJIBD010004990.1 coordinate 35,371, forward strand.
AAATAGGTGTTAAAATTCGGTGGTGGTATTTCTTTTTCCTTCATCCTTTTCTGAACTTTTCAAAGTTCCTGTAGGTAACATAAATTATCTACTTCCTTTCCCTTTGTTGTTTGTGTGCTATACCAGGGCTCACACATGCATAGCAGTGGAGCTAGCAGGGGGCCGCATTCACTTAGCAAGATGCACATGCTCTGATTGTAGAGCTGGAAATTTTAGGGGCTGGGACTTGGGGGAAGGGCACCCATGTGCTAACTAGGTGTCTTCTAGTGGTGGTGCTTTCAAGGTGATTTCACTTTACACTTGTCCAGATGTTCATATACACCTAGCTGGGCATCTCAAACTTTGATTTCCATTGGAATCCCCTGGGAATTAAATAGTGCAAGAGAACGAGTCAATAGGAGGGCAGCAGAATCGAAAAATTGAGATTTCTATTTTTTCCTGGGGGTTCTGCACCCTAACAGTGTTGGGAGTCCAATCTTTAGTCCTGATAATGCTTAATCTGGCAGTGTCAGGCTTGATGGCGAGGACCAAAAATGTGGGCCCAGTGATGCTGGGACTTGGAAGTAAAAGTAAGGAACAGGCAGACCCTCCAACCCTCTGAGTCTCCCCAGCTCTAGATTTTATATGTCACTAATCTCTAAGTAGTACCGTTGCTACTGGTCTGAGGACAATGTCTTGAGTATGTAGAGTTTCCTATCTCTTAGCTATGTAATATATAAATCAGTGATTCATGGGCCAGACCTCATTAAAAAATATGTTTACACATGCATATTTACACTATAGGAGCACTCTTTTTAACTTTATACACACTTTTATTGGAACAAATTAAGAACATTAAGTTAGATATAATGAGACTTTAAATATTTAAAACATTTTACTCATCTAAAATGATTAGTTGACTCTCAGGAAACAATTTATTTATTCACTCAGTAAACATTTATTGTCTCTAGGTACCAGTTGCCAATTGTTTGGAATGAGTGGGTAGAAATAGTTGGATCCAAAATTGTTCTGTGGTGAAATATCCAGATCTTTTTTACAAAGTTTTTAGGTCAGAGAGAGAGAGAGAGAGAGAGAGAGAGAGAGAGAGAGAGAGAGAGAGAGAGAGAGAGATGTCATTAACCAAGACTAAAATTCTGCTCTTAAATCCGGTCATGAATACCTTCAACTTCTCATAAGTAACAGTAACCACTTCTAGGACTGTTCCTTAAAACTACTTAAGGGCAGCTTGTGAATGCAACCAACTTCCCAGGATGCGTCATTGAAGCACTCGGGAGTTTGCACTAACTGAGATAATCTTGTATCTTCACATGGTTAACAAATTGCTGTCTCACCTTCAATATGACCAAAACCAAACTCTCAAGAACCCCCCAACTCTGGTCCCTTCACACTTTTCTAACTCATTTGATGCAAATCCAATCATTCTGAAACTCAAGTGAGCGGTCCTTGACATCTTCCCCCATCTTACATTACAACTCCTATTAGTTTTACTTGAAAACTTGTCTCCACATTCTAGCTGCTTTTCCCCCCAAACTGTTTCCATTGTTCAAGCTTCCTCTACATTACTAAAATACTACCTTGATGTTTTTTCCTTTATGAAACCGAATTTTAGTTCTTTCCCTTCTACTCCTGACTTATTTTCTTGTTATTTGTAAACATACCAATTGATTTACTTATGTATTATATTTTATCATTTGTTATACTATCTCATATTTCCATAACAAAATATACCATAAACTGGATGATTTAAACAACAAAAATGTCTCAGAGTTCTAAAAGATGAGAATTCCAAGAAAAGTGCTGCTCACTTAATCCTTCTGCCTTGCATAGTCTTTTCCTGCCTTGCAGATAGGCACCCACTGTGTCTTTGCAAGTCAGGATGAAGCTCTCTGATAACTTTCTCTGTCTGTCTGTCTCTCTCTGTCTCTCTCTCTGTCTCTCTCTGTCTCTCTCTGTCTCTCTCTCTCTCTCTCTCTCTCTCTCTCCTTTCCTAGTTATTGGGCCACACAGTAATGCTCAGAGGCTATTCCTGGGTCTGTGCTCAGGAATCACCCTGGCAATATTTGGGGGACTCTGGGCAATACTGATTCAGACTGGGGATGGCTGTATGCACAACACATGCCTATCTCCTATAGTATCTCTCCAGCCTTTTGATCACTTGATCACTTGACATCCCGTTATTCGTCGATTTGCTCAAGCAGGCGCCAGTAACTTTACCATTTGTCCCTATCACGTGTCAGTGTAGCCCAATGGCATCTGTTTGCTCCAGGAATACGAAGAGCCTCAAACTATTCATTCAGGGTCTTGACAAAGAAGTCTGGCCATCTTGTAGGTGGCGGTCATGTGATCTTTTGATGTCCCGTGGGATCCAGTCAGTAAAGGCTCTTGACCAGCAGTCATCTCTAAGTTTCATTACTTGTCCAGCCCATCTGATTTTTGATGCCTTGGCAAACAAGACAGTGTCCCTGATTCTCAATTATCAAAGGAGGTCAGAACTCCGGATTCCTTCTTTCACTTGAGTGAGGCATGATATTCCAAGCATACATAGCTCTTTTGATTCCTCTTCGGGAGACTAGAATAGTGTTCTCATCCTGTTTTCGTAGGACTCAGGTCTCTGAGGCATATGTTAATGCAGGTAGAATGGTGAAGTCGAAGAGATGTGCCGGGAGTTGGAGGTTCTTTTTCCTTTTTAGTTATTTCTTTGATGCTCTTGAAGGTGTTCCAGTAAAAACAATGTTTATTCCCCTGACTGTCGGCCTCTAATATCCTTTTCTATTTATTCTTTGGGTTTGGGCAACACCCATAAATACTCAGGGGTTACTTACTCCTGATTATTCACAGAACAGTATAGTAGTAGGAATCAAACCCGGACTGTCTGTGAGCAAAGCATGCAGTCAGGCCATTCATTACACTATTTCAATCATAGTGAAAACCACTTTTCAATCATATTTTACTTCAAAAATATTTATTTTGGTTTGGGGACCACCACAGTGATGCTCAAGGATTACACCTGGCTCTGTGCTCAGGGATCACTCCGAGCAGGGCTAAGGGAACCATACCGGGTGGCAGAGATCAAACTCAGGTCAACTGCATTCAAGACAATTGCCTTACCCATTGTGATATCACTCCAGCCTCCCCATCCCCATAAGTAGTACACTTTGTAAAAGAGTACTAATGCCATCAAGAGGCACTGCCTTCATGGCCACATGGAAACCTATATACCACCCCAAGCCCCACCTCTAAATATCATCATATTGGAGGTTAGGGCATCAACATCTGACTTTTTTCTTTTATATTGAAACACCGTGGTTTACAAAGTAAAAAGGTTCTCATAATACAGTTGATAAAAAGATTCATACTTCAACACCACTCCCACCACCAGTGTGTTCCCACCACCAAAGGCCCTCATTTCCCACCCACCCCAATCCCCATGCCTACTCCATCAGCTGGCACTGATTATATTGATCGTTAAAGCACATCCATGCCAATGTTATTGATAAATCCGTTCTTCCCCTCTTGTTGGTTATGGGAGTAACTGACCAAATTCTGTCTTGAATTTACGTTCTGACTTTCTAGAATGTGGTTGGTTTCTACCAGTTTGATGTACTGTGTGGCAGCTCTGCCCTGTGTCTGTGTCTCTGCATCTTGGCCAACAGCTCAGGGTTAGTTTGTGGGCAGGTCCACCAGGCCTCCTGAATGGGACAGAGGTGGGGGGGGGAAGGGGACCCCAGCTCCATCTCCATGGAAGCCCGGTGACTTTAGCCATTGAGTCCCGCATACCTGGGCTTGAAATCGGCTGCTGTTGCATGGGGCTCTAATGAGCCAGGTTTGAAATTAGCTTCTCTCTTGGGTGGGGCTCTCAGGAGCTGTGTATTCCAGACATTGAAAATGGCAGTGATTGTGGTGAGCGAGTTTCATCTGGCTGCTTCTGAGGCCCTACTGGGGTAGCAGGCCAAAACCAATACCCGTCCTGCCTCCTTGGTGCCTCATGGTCGGCTGAGCTAGGGGACAGCTGGATGGCAGCTCTGTCCCATGTGTCTGTGTCTCTGCATCATGGCTGACAGCCCAGAGGCAGTTTGTGGGTGGGTCCACCAGTCCTCCTGGAAGGGTCCACCAGGCCTCCCAGATGGGACAGAGGTGGGGAAAAGGGACCCCAGCTCCATCTCCATGGAAACCCAGTGACTTTAGCCACTGCCACCCTCATACCAGGGCTTGAAATCAGCTGCTCTGTTGCGTGGTACTCTGATGAGCCAGGTTTGAAATCAGCTTCTCTCTTGGGTGGGGTCTGAGGAGCTGTGGAGTCTGGACTCAACATATAAATTTTAGTACAGTTTAATTGACAGCATTTATCTTTTCTATCCCTGCCTTAAAAACTCCACAAAACCAGGAATTTTTTTTTTGTTCATAGCAGTATCTTCAGCACCAAGAAGAGAGGTTGGCACTGGTTGGTTAGTGATTGAAAGAGCTTTTTCCCATTTATGGGACCCTGTGCACCCTTCCACAGCCTGCCCAGTCATTTGTAGGGTGCTCTATCAGTACCTCCCATGAGTACATAAAAAGTCTTCTCAGACCTTTATCCAGTAGAAGGTTGCTACTTGTCATGATTCTCCTACCCATCCCTCATGGCAGCCTTCTAAACACTATCACTAACCCCTCTCATCCCCATGTTCTGTGCAAAGAACAAATTCTTGAGGCTCCAAAGCCACATATTTGTCTGCCTCTCTACATAACCCTCCTTGAACTGAGCATTGTGTTCTAGAAACATTTCCTCTAGAAATGAGGAAACGCGCATTCTTCTAATTTATTGCTATGTTCTGTTACCGCCATGAGAGGCCAGTGTACAGAAACCTATGGGCTAGTGGTACTACTGATTCCTCCAAAAGTTCAGAAAGGTCTGACTTCTTTCAACAATTGTAACTTAAAATTCATAATTTTTCACATCCATGCTTGCAAATTATTCAATAGATGTTATGAATAAGGTAAAGTTTCTTTGTTAAATGCTGTCTCTTGATAAGCATCAGATTAAGGCAAATGCCTTTCTGATTGGCGAACATAAGTTTGATTCCTGGTACCATGTTCCCGCTATTACCAGGGAGACCCCTGAGTACCAACTAATGACAACCAGGTAATTTTCAGCACCCCACAGCCTGAACAGAATAGCATCCTCAGACCTGAGAGACCCCAGGCCTCCTAAACATCATTTGGGAGCACCCCAGATTAGCCCCCTAAAAATGTTCATTGTTACAGAGAAGTCAATGGGCTAAAATATATGCTTTGATGCAGAAGACTCGAGTTCAATCTTCAACACCATATGGTCCCCTCAAGCATCAAGTCTGAAGTAGTGCTAATTACTTCCAGGTTACACACACAGGAAGTGATGAATTTGGGAGTTTGGTGCCTGCATGGGAAGTGCTCCAGGCTAAATGAGCAGGGTTTTCTCCCGTTTGCTCTAGACCTTTGAGTTATGTCCAGCCTCTTAAGTGCAGTTCCTGTAGTATTAAACTATTACTGTAGTATCTAAAATGTTAAGGTTAATCAGAAAAATTCTGTACCCAGCAAGCTACACCAAACCTAAAGTGCACACATTACTTGTAGTTCCTTGAAAAAAGGCACTAAATGAATAAAGACCTTTCTTGTAATACATTATTCAAAGGCAATTTAAATATACATCTTGTTATACATTATTCAAATGTATTTCTTCCCAATAACAAACAAATACTCTAAAATGCCCCAGTGCCAAAGAATATATTAATATTGAATGAAGTTCATTCACAATATTTTATTTAGAAACAATTTAAGAGTCAGAGTCTTTCTATTACTTTTATAAATGTAAACTTGGTAACTTTTGTCTTTGTTGAATCACATTTAAATTCCCTTTCCTCAAACAATCTAACTGCAGTGTTTCTGCTTCCATCAAAGGCAGTTTAAGTGCACCAGACAGAGAATCAAGTGTCCTGGCTGTGGCAGCACAAGTACTTGTGTCACCGTGGATACAGTGACTATTTTTCAATGTCCTTGTTTTTACAGCAAGACATCTTCACTCTTTAAGATTCCACAAATTCAAGTATTGAAAGTGGTTATTAGTGTACATTCAGACTCAAGATCAAGTAGTAAATTGTAAATTTAATTTAGCTTGAGTGTAAACACTACAGGGACAGAGAAATAGGACAGCAGTTAAGGCACTTTCCTTACATGTGGCTGACTTGGGTTCAATCCCCAGCACCATATACAGTCCCACAAGCCAAACAGGAGTGATTCATAAGAGCAGGGCCATTGGTGAGCACTGAACATGTTGAATGTCACGTCACAAGGAAGAGATGTATTTGGGAGTTGGGTGCCTGCATAGGAACAAGAAATACAAAACAATAACAAGAAAGAATTTAAACATCAAACCATATATATTAAAGTTTCTATATATATTATTAATTGTTTATAAGGTATGCTAAACTGGCATAATTATTTAAATTTCACAAATTCTTCTACTTTGTTAGTAGAAATTATCTTGGAATTTTCTATGTGCCTATTTACATTAATTATGTTCTGGAAAAGCAAATGTATAACATAGCTGCATCTTTTTGGGATTAAATGAACAAGATGAAATTGTTTCAATAAAAATGATACAAGTATAAATAAACATCTATTTAGGGCCCAATATTGACATGGGGAAAATCATTCATATCCCATCTGGGGTTGATATTATCCCTGGGGAGTGGTATTCCTTAGTCTCCCTAAAAAATGCCAGGTAGAAAGGAACAATGGACCCCTTCGTACTGATCAAGTTGATTAAGCGCAGAGTCACAGTAACTTCTTCATGGCATTTTAGAACTTTTTGATGGCCCCAGCTGTTGAGCAGCTATAACCAGTCTCACCATTAGCATTGAGAGAGTCTGTTGCATTTTACAGAGAATGAACCCGAGACCCACGCATGTAGAACGTTCTGTAGGAGCAACACAAATAGATGTTTATTTATACTTGTATCATTTTTTATTGAAATAATTTCATCTTGTTCATTTAATCCCAAAGATGCAGCTATATTATACATTTGCTTTTCAGAACATAATTAATGTAACTAGGCACATAGAAAATTCCAAGATAATTTCTACTAACAAAAATAGATGAATCTGTGCGCATTATCCATGGATCCAGAGTCCATGGTCAGACTCCTCGAGTTACGGACATTTAGAATGTGGATCTTCTGGAAACACAGTGTGGAAGGTGGCCCAGGACAATCCAGAACACCAGAATGTCACTCCAACTTTCAGTTCAGTCGTCAGTACTGTACTGCCCAGTTCCCATCCTATTCCCAAGACAGCCATTATCTCAAGTCAAGGAAACATGGAGCCCAAAAAGTCACTGCTTTCACATTCAATCAAAGGAAAGAGAGAGAAATCCAGTTACAGACAAAGGCCCAGAATTGGAAAACTGGGGAAGGGGAGAAGAAAGCAGTAACTGGGCTAGAGTTGAGTACAAACTTGCGGGGTGGGTTCCTTATTATCCTGAGGTCCCTCAATTTTAAGTGCTTCCATGAGGTGAGAGAAATAAAAGGAGGATTCTTCATTTCTTGCTGAGAGTTTTTTTTTTGTCTAGATATGGTTGGGACCATTTAAGAATTCTAGTGGGGGAATAAGCTTATTTACATGTGTCCTTTGGAAAGCTTCCTACAATGTTTTGGAGATGAATCAGGTCATGCCACAGAAGTTATGAAGGTCTACTAGACTACTGCGTGCGCCTCGCTGACATTTACCAGCCCTAGAGCAATATGCAGTATTGCCTGGACGACAAAACAGGGAACATGGGGAAATGGTTGCTGGCCGAGTATCTGCTTCTTTTTGCTCCACCTTTTATTACAAACATCATGACTGTCTTTTTTGTAGAATAGCCACTCCTCAATCATGGTAGAACTGTCAGAGGGGCCTTATATTTCCAGCCAAAATGTGGGCAGTGATTCTAGTGAATTCTTGCACCTACTCTCCTGGAAAGTTCTGTCCTCAGAGAATGAAAGGTTGGCGCAGGCATTGGAAAAGTTTCACATTTGCTGCTGGTCTTAGAGCCTTAAGCTTCCTGAGTCTTGTCTTAGGCTCCAGCTTTATTCAGCTTCACCTTTTTATTCTGTTAATCACCTTCTGACCATAAATTCTTGTTATTACTTTGCTTTCTCCCTTTTTTATTTTGTGAATACATCAAAGAAGCCTAACTTGTAAAACTAGGCATGTACTTACTTGATAAATAGGACTATTGTTTTAGTAAAGGTAATCTATATGGCATTTCTCAGAAAACTGTGTAGTGTGGGAAATTAAACCCTTACCACATGCACTCAAAGCTTAGCCAATTGGCCATCTCTTGGCCTACCATTATTTTCAAACTCAACTAAAAGGTATCCTCCAGGTGGCAGACTTGTGGGTGGGACTAAAAATAAAGAATGCTCATTGGTGAGTATCCAGGGGACAAGCATATGTGAAAGCAAAGGTCAAATACAAGGGTGGACAGACAGAAAGACCCATACAAAGCTCTTACACTAGAGTGGCACTTCAGATTTGTCCCCAGCCAGGTAGAGAGAGCCAGCTCCCTTCACTAGATAGGTCACCCTCAAAATCCCATGTGTCACTTGGGACAGTGAGGGAGCTTTGGCTATCCCAGTAGGTTGAAGCCTGAAGGTATTTTCAATGGCAAAGAGTTTGCTACTTGGACCATGTTAGCCTACTGACAACCCCAAGGGATTGGATAAAGCTAAGATGTACAGGTAACAGATAAGGAAGCAGGGAAATAACTTTCCAAGTGCTACCTCTGCTGATAACCAGTCCAGGGGATTTTTTATGCTCCATAGAAAAAGTGGGTAGCTGCTCTGCCTGGTGTATTTGTGCCTGTAGTTCAAGCATTCCTGGGCTTGAAATACTTTCCCCCTGAAGGGTGGGTCTCTGAATGGTGGGTCTCTGTAGTCTGGGTCTCTGATAAACTGGGCTTGACATTATCTTAGTCTTTTGGGTGGAGTTCTGATGAGCTGTGGAGCATGGATGATAAAAATCGATGCCAGCATTTTCATGCTGGCACGGGGGTTCCTCTGGGTTCTTCTGAGCCTCTATTGGTGGTGAGAACTCAACATGATGAACAACCTAAAACCTGAGCTGCACAGGAGGAAGAGAGCAGCATGGAATGCCTTCAAGAGTATCTAAGAAGTAGCTAAAGCGACAAAGAACCTCCGGCTCCGGGCACATCTCTTTGACTCCACCATTCTCCCTGCATTAACATACGCTTCAGAGACCTGGGCCCGGCGAAAGCAGGATGAGAATGCTATTCGGTCTCCCAAAGAGTAATCGAAAGAGCTATGCTTGGAATATCACGCCTCACTCAAATGAGAGAAGGAAACCGGAGTTCCGACCTCCCTCAACGATTGAGAATCAGGGACACTGTCTTGTTTGCCAAGGCATCGAAAATCAGGTGAGCTGGACATGTAATGCGACTTGGAGATGACTGCTGGACTAGAGCCATTACTGATTGGGTCCCATGGGACATCAAAAAATCACATGGCCACCCATGGCCGAGATGGTTAGACTTCTTCGTCAAGACCCTGAATAAATGGTTTGAGACTCGTCGTATTCCTGAAGCAAGCAGATGCCATTGGGCTACACTGGCATGTGATAGGGTCAAAAATGGAAATGTGGGGCTGGAGCAATAGCCCAGCGGGTAGAGGCGTTTGCCTTACGCGAGGCCGGCCCGTGCCGGCCCGGGTTCAATTCCCGGCATCCCATATGGTCCCCGAGGCACCGCCAGGGAGTAATTCCTGAGTGCAGAGCCAGGGTAACCCCTGAGCATTGCCGGGTGTGACCCAAAAAAGCAAAAAAAAAAAAAAATGGAAATGTTACTGGCACCCTCCCGAGCAAATAGATGAATAATGGAATGTCAAGTGATCAAGTGATAGAAAAAGTGGAAGATAATAATGCACAAGGGAGAGAGAGAGAGAGAGAGAGAGAGAGAAAGCAGAAAAGTGCCTCTCATAGAGCATAGAGACAAAGTGGGGTAAGGGAGGGGAATCTGGGGACATTGGTGGTGGGAAATGTGCACTGGTGGAGGGTGGGTACTGGAATACCATATGACTAAAACCTAATCACAAACAGCTTTGTATTGGTCTATCTTACGTTCGAGCAAATCGATGAACAACAGGAATACAAGTGACAAGATCTTATCATGATAGAATACAAAGCGGAAGAAAAAATACAAAGAAAAAAGTGGAGGGAAATGGAGACTTACCTTGCATGCATTCAACTCAGGTTTGATTCCCAGCCCCCTCATATGGTCCCTCAAGCCCACCAGGAAGTAATCCTGAGCCGGAAATACGTCCTGGACACAGTTGGGTCTGATCCCAGAACAAAACAGGAAAGCAGAAGCTGGGATGAGGGCAATGAAATCATTTGTGGGAAGGAGTTGAATACTTGCACAGAGCGGCTTCTCTGTGTGTGTGAAGACACCGTGAGCTTCATTTACTTCATTAACCATGCTGAGAACTTCCTTCAGTGTTCACTGAATGGTGGAGTTTGGAGTGAGGGACACTGCCTTCCAGCATGAAGCCATAAGTCTGGCTGGCACCAATTCATTTCTGAGGAAGCTGCAGCATCCGGGGCAACACAGTCCTGCTCAAGATGGAGACATGGGCGGAGCAGAGAGAAACCATTCTTAGAAAACCTCAGATCCTTGGCTTGACCCACCCTCTCTAGCTCACAAAGGTCTTCATAGGCTGCAGGCAGCAGTCAGGCAGAGGAAGTAGCCTGTCCTTCCCTGAAGGGTGCCAGAACCATCAGACACTTTCACTGTGGACATCTAACGCCCTTGAGACAGTTTCTAAGGAAGCCACGACTCACGAGCATGGAGTTTAGGGTGTGTTGGACAGGAATAATGATAGCAAGAAACAAAATTACATAACATGAACCACTGCTGGTCAGAGATATAGTACAGTGGCCAGGAGACTTGATTTGCTATGGCTGACCTGGGTTTGATTCCCTGATCAGACCTCATATGGTTCTCCACGCTTCACCAGCAAGGATCCCTAAGCACAGAGCCAGGAGGAAGCCCTGAGCACCGTCAACAGTGACACAAAGACCATAAAAAGGAAAGATCATGTCTAAGGGGGCAGGCGGAGACTCAGAATAGAGCAGACCCAGACAAAGCTATGCAGAGAAGCGGGAGACTCTGCCTTCCTTGGTAACTGGAAGTCATTGTTTGCATTATAGTCTTCATTTCTTTCTTTCCCTTTAATGTCTCCCCCTACAATTTCTTTCCCTTGAAAAGATTCTATTATTTTATTTCTCCTTATTTCAAGCATTTTTCTCTGTTATCTAGAGAGGTATATTTTTCTTGATCTAAAAAGCTAATCCCTTTCAGTTTGTTTCCACTTAAACTTTAAAAACTAATGGTGCAACATCTACAGGAATTATACACCTGGCGAGCATTTCAGGAGAACTATAGATTTAATGGGTTAAAGCCCAGGTATGTTCATAATTAAATTGCAGATCTTAATGAAAGACATTATAGTATAGATGCTGACTGCAAATAAAACCCAGAGCATGAGGGAGTAAGGAATGGCTTCTGCTAACAAGTATTTACTCGTCAGGAGATTCCTAACAGATTACAATGCCAGATCAGAATGGTTATGCTGCATGTTTACAAAGGGAATATAATCAGGAAATGCAAAATTGTGTCTTACAATCCTGCAGCCTTCAAGAAGAAATAAAAAGGAAAAATGGAAAACCACTTGCCGCATTAAGACTTTGAGAATAAAAAGCAACACACTGAAGTGCATCTGAATGTAATTGGCAAGTTGTAATACTCCTCAGAGAGCCTGGCTGCTTTCCATTGCTGCTGGACTTGGCCTCAGACGCACACCGCGGAAGATCTTTCATAAATCTGGCATGCCAAGCTGTCACCTCATTTCCCAGGGGAACTTCCCACACACGGCGAGTGCGAGTGAGGGGCAAACCTCAAACCCACAGAACATTGCGCTGGAACGCTTTCCAAGCCAGGCACTTGGACTGCACACTGGCTGCAGCCTTTTGGCAAGTGACAAATGGAAAGCGCCCTGGAGCCTTGGGTTTGGGTGCCAAGAAACCTGTGTAGTCAGGGACCTTCCTGAGTCCAATGCCTAGAGGGCTTCGTGAGGTAGGTGGGTTGGTGGGGGTGGGAGATACTAAGATCCAGTAATTGCTCTGAGTCAGAATCCATCTCTCTTCTTTGAAAGAGGAGTCAAACAATCTCCTTCTGAAAGGGTGGAAAGATGCACAGGGCTCGCTACTCTGGACCTTTTGGGAAACGGAGTTACAATTTGCTGCAGGTTGCCCTAATTCACCTGAAAGGCTGGAGAAGGGCCCAGGACAGATTCTTCCTGCAGGATGCCAAGGCATCTTCTTAGTGCTTTGACCTTTACATGTGACATCCCTTTTCTCCAAAGATGAATTACACCCCTAAAACAGCTGAAAGGCGTGGTGACTTCTCTAAATCCATGAATTATGTGTTTCTTGAGAAGAGGAAGCAGCCGATTATGCGCAAGTTCTCTGGCATCTGTCCCTAGAGATCCTGAGTGCAAAGTTCCCAGTAATCCTCAAGCATATACTTTGTGACAATAGAAACCAAGACCAAACACCAACCCCAGCACCAGGTGCTGTTACATGAACAAGGAACAATGTGTGTGTCTGTATCAATGTATAAATGTATACAGGGAACTGGGGGGGGGGAAACTCCATAAAATCAATTATTTTTCTGGCACTGAAGATTAAAATATTTGCATTAAAAATTCAATTTACAAAGTGACTTACAAATCTTTTAAAGTAAATGATTTTTATTTAAAAAAAGACAGCATATAATATATAAATTTTGGTTTTTTTTTTTTTTTTTTTTTTTTTTTTTCGTTTTTTTTTTTTTTTTTTTTTTTTAATATTTTATTACACCGCCATGTGATATACAATTACAAAGATGTTCATGTTTGGGTTTCCGTCATACAGTGTTCCAGCACCCATCCCTCCACCAGTGCCCATTTCCCAACACCAATGTCCCCACTTCCCTCCCCCAGCCCGCCTCTATGGCAAATTCTTTTATCTCTTCTCTTACACATTGTGGATTGCAATACATACATTCAGAGATCATCATGTATATCTTTTTTCCTATATTCAATGCTCAGTTCTAGACTGATATTATCATTTTTGACAAATATTAGCACACTGTTCTCTTCTCTGTCCCTACCCAACCACTGATTCCCACGTGTTTGTGGAAGATTCCACCTTTTTTTTTATTGAAAGATGCTAGGTAGAGCTTTGGTTCTACAGTGTTCCAACACGCACCCTCCGCCCAAACCCATCTCCCATCACCAATGACCCCCACCTCCCTCCCGCTCCCGCACCTCAACCACTTGGCGAGTTCTGTATGTCATTTCTTTCCTCTTTATATCTCCTTCCCAACAAACTTTCCTGCACTTCGTTGAATGCAATGCATTAAAAGACATCACTGTTTCACTATTTTTAGTGGACCATGCGACCTGCGACGCGCGCGCGCCCTAGCCTCCGAACTGGCTTTGCTCTGTTGATCTGGTCTGAGGCCGTTTACGCAGCGTCGGACAGCAAAAATGGTAGCTAGTGTGGTGGGCGAGAGTCACATCCGGCTGCTTCGGGACCCCTCAGAGGCGACGGGCCCCCCTCCCCAAAACCCATCTGCCCTCCTCGGGGTTCCATGGTCCAGCTAGGCCCGGCACGAGCCGGCGCCAGCCTCCCAGCCTTCCGTGAGGCCCTTGTGCTGGCCCGTGGGCAGCTCGCCGGCAGGGCCACCAGGTCCGACAAGATGGAGGGGGAAGGGACCCACACGCCTCCACTGGCGACTTCCGGTGATTCCCGCCTCTTGGAGCCGCCTCCACCTGGGCCCGAACTGGCTTTGCTCTGTTGATCTGGTCTGAGGCCGTTTCGCAGCGTCGGACAGCAAAAATGGTAGCTAGTGTGGTGGGCGGAGTCACATCCGGGCTGCTTCGGGACCCCTCAGAGGCGACGGGCCACTCCCAAAACCCATCTGCCCTCCTCGGGGTTCCATGGTCAGCTAGGCCCGGCACAGGCCGAGCGCCAGCCTCCCCAGCCCTTCCGTGAGGCCCTGTGCTGGCCCGTGGGCAGCTCGCCCGGCAGGGCCACCAGGTCCGACAAGATGGAGGGGGAAGGGCGACCACGCCTCCACTGGCGACTTCCGGTGATTCCCGCCTCTTGGAGCCGCCTACCTGGGCTCGAACTGGCTTTGCTCTGTTGATCTGGTCTGAGGCCGTTTCGCAGCGTCCGGACAGCAAAAATGGTAGCTAGTGTGGTGGGGCGAGTCACATCCGGCTGCTTCGGGGACCCCTCAGAGGCGACGGGCCCACTCCCAAAAACCCATCTGCCCTCCTCGGGGTTCCATGGTCAGCTAGGCCCGGCGCAGGCGCGAGCGCCAGCCTCCCCAGCCTTCCGTGAGGCCCTGTGCTGGCCGTGGGCAGCTCGCGCCGGCAGGGCCACCAGGTCCGACATATATAAATTTTGGGTACACAACAAATTCCAGCCTTTATGTATAGTGTGAAATAATCACTGCAAATCTACTGAACACCGGTCACCACCTTGACACACATCGATTATCCTGCTTAAAAAGTAAATTATTCCCTGAATGTAGCTTTGGTGAAGGCTGCATTTAGCTAAACATTAGTATACCACCTGCGGCGAGCCTGGCAAGCTACCCGGTTGGTATTTGATATACAAAAAAAAAAAAAAAACAGTAACAATTATGGACCTCATTCCCATGACCTGAAGGAATGGTTGAGGCTCTTCCTTTCCTGGAGCAAGCAGTTGCCCCAGGGGTACACTGCTGCAACAGGACATATGGAGATGTTACTTGTGCCCATAAGCAAATCAATGGAAGACCAGTGATTCAAGAGATACAAGTAATCATTTGGGAACATCTTTTATCTATTATCAGGCACAGTGCCAAGAGGTAAAGAAGACTAAAAATAAATAAATTTTACCTCAAAAGACCTTAGGTTATAAGAATGCCTGGGAAATTGCTGTCCTCAGAATGATCCAAAGGAAACCTTGCATGAAAGCAGTATTTCCTTTAAAGAGGCACTTCAACAGAAGGCTCAGATCTACTCTCTGCACATCCGAGGGTGACCCATTGTTGGAGGACAGGTTTAGCTATTCTGGGAGTTTTGTTGTTTTGCCCACTCCCAGCTTAATCTACTTAAGTCAAGGTTCATTCTAATGAGACCTCTCTTCTATGTAAACACTGCTAGAGGGTATGACACTTACAGAAGTCACCTTGATTGATTAACTTCTGACTTATACATCTACTAAGACTTCTATGTTTTCCTAGATTGGGCACAGCTCCTCTTTATACCCACTGCACCCAGCGTGGGACAGTTAGAATTTGCCCGTAGACTACCACCCTGGCTACGCTGAGACTATGGGAAGACTATAGGAAGGCTCCATACTTAGTTTGCTCTCAGCAGGCAAGTGTGACCCTTTCAGTACAGGGAGAACAAGATACTCAGAATCACCCTGGTGCAGATAATAATAAGAAGGACCTTGTGGGTACCATCTAGATTACATGAAGCTCATGAAGTTAAGATGTATTACTTTATATCAGCCCTCTCTCTCTCCAGTGTTTTACATAGAGAATAATCTCCTTAGTCCTTGGCATAACCTTTGTTTATACCTGCAATAGGGTGTGGCACTACACTCTGTTTAGGGTTCTTTGTTGACATGACAACTTCCGATCGGATTCACTGTATCACTGTCTTCCCGTTAATCATCGATTTGCTCGAGCGGGCCCCAGTAACATCTCCATATGTCCTGTATCATGCTAGTAGAGCCCAAGGCATCTGCTTGCTCAGGAACATAAAGAGCCTCAATCCATTCGGAATGAGGTCACCATAATTGTTATTGGTATTTGGCATATCAAATACAACACGGGTAGCTTACCAGGCTCTGCCATGCAGGTAGCATA
>JAJIBD010004991.1:0-137622 GCA_021461705.1 Cryptotis parvus
TGCTAACTGATAAAATTTCCAACTCAGACCTCAACTGCTCTTTGTTGGGTGTCCAGTCTGAAGATCTTCAGACTTCAGTTGTAAATATTGGAATGGCACTCTCCATAGACTATCTTCTGAACCAATTCTTTAGAAATAAATACCTCTGTGGGCTGGAGAGATAGAACTGCAGGTACCAGGCTGTTTGCCTTGTTTGCGGCCACCCAGGTTTACATCCCTGGCCTCCTATAAGGGCCCCTAAGCACTGCTAGTAGTAATTCCTCAGTGCAGAGGAGTGATCCCTGAACACTGCCAGGTGTGACCCCAAGACCAAAAACTCAAATAAGTTAAAATAAATAAGCAAATGAATAAATAAACAAACAAACAAATATCTCTTCGAAACTACAGTATTAATGTGCTTGCCTTGTATACAGCCAAGTTCATTTGACCTCCAGTGCTGCATATGATCTCCTGAGCACAGAAGCCAGAGCAACCCCTAAGCACCATCAGGGTGACTCCAAAACCAAACTAATAATAACAAATGATAAATAAATAATAAAAATAAAAAAAAAAACTCTAATTTAAAAAAAATAGAAATTTAAACATATAAATTAAATATTTTATACACATATTTTAATGTATAAATATGCATTGTGAGGCCCCGCCCCCGCACCCCCCGCCGACCACCACACACCGCGCCAACAAAAAACCACCAAGAACCCCAGCCCGTGACATGCCACGACCAGAACCCACAGCCAAAAAGCCCGCCTGCCCCCCCCCCGGAAGGCAATGCCCTAATCCCTCCAATCCCCAGCTCCTAGCCGAACCGAAGCCTTGTAGTAGAGAGGGTCGAGCTCCTGACAAGCCAACACATACCCAGTCCCTCACCAAGTCCATCTTGGCACAGCATCCTGTCTAACTAGCCCCCACCACCCACGATGAGGCAAAAACCAAGTACAGCAAATCGAAAACCCACACACCCCACAGGGAGGAATCCAGAGCAGAGCAGGGCCCTAAGTCCGCAACAGATTGGTGCTTATTTTTCTGTAGAAAAGTGAAGAACAGGGGTTGGAATAGTACAGCTGGTAGGGCATTTGCCTTGCCCACAGCTGACCCAGGTTTGATTCCCGTCATGTCCCATATGGTCCCCCCAGCACCGCCAGCAGTTCCTGAGTGCAGAGCCAGGAATAACCTCTGAGCATCACTTGGTCTGACTAGTGATGTGATCCCCCCAAAAAAAATCACTGAAAGGTGAGGAACATAGTCTCTGACAAAACACCTAGAGAATAAGTTCACTGAGCTTCTTTAAAAATCATCCCTTTGAAGATGTGTCATTAGAACATTGCCGGCTTCTGATGAGATCACAAAATAACCCCACTTCAAGCTTGCTTACAAGGAGCTCCTTTTAGGATGTTAAGAGGAGGAAAGCTAGAATAGAGCTCTGTGCTAGGTATAAATGCAGCTCACCAATCCCAGCCTTGAGTAGGACAGACAATACACTCATGCATAAGGAAAAAGGTCAGAGAAATGAAGTGTTTGTTGACTGTATATTTCGTTCCCATTGCTTTTAATATACAGCTGGTAATTTCATGAAATGCTTGTTACTGTGCTTATGCATTGCACTTCTGAAGGCTTTTGACAGATTATGAAACACAATTTCTTAGTAAATGCTGTCTATAAACACAAACACTGTTTTCTTGCTGTGGCTATATCAATTCATCATTCTTTAATACCTTTTCATCATTCATTTCAGCAGCACATTCTTAGGATTTGGTTGGGAATATTTTTAGTTGGTACTAAAAACATTATTGATCATGAAAGTGATTTACTTATGATGAAGCATAAAATTCTACACGTAATAATGACCCATTTATACACACAAACTAGGGTTTTATGTAGGTTCCTGAGAAAGAAGTGTTATCTCCTTTTATTATTTGTCTGATATTGAATAAATGCTTTGTGCTATGAGAAGCTTTTAAAATATAAACCAGTAGTTCATTTTCCACCAGAGACAATATATGGCCCTGTGAATTTAGGCAATTTTGATCACTTGAAACTTGTGGCTGCATACATGATAGCTAAAATTGCTTACGAATTATTGAATTCATTTTCCCAATACTCCCCTGTGGGCTGGGAAGATAGTACAGGCAGGCACGTACTTGCCTTGCAAGTGGCTGAGCTTGGTTCAATCTCCAGCACTGCATACGATCTCCTGAGCATCATCAGGAGTAATCCCTGAGCACCGCCAGGAGGGAGCCTGAACACAGATTGGTGTGGTCCCACCCGCCTGCTTTGATATCATATATAATTATATAATTTCTTATTTTAATAATTAAAGCAACAAATGTTTGGTTTTGGGGAGGAGTGATTGCACAGTGGGTAGGTAGGGCACTTGCCTTCCTGGGTTCCATCCCAAAGTCCTATATAGTGCCCCGTGAGCCACCAGTAGTAATTTCTGAGTGCAGAGCCAGGAATAACTCCTGAGAACTGCTGGATGTTTCCCAAAAACAAAAAAAAAACTCAACAATTTTTTTATTTTTAAGGAAGGCACACCTGGCAGTGCTTAGGGCTCACTTCTTTCTGACTCTGTGCTCAGGGATAACTCTTGATGGTGTTTGAGGGTTCATATGGGGTGTCACGGATAAAACCTGGTTGGCTGTGAGCAAGGCAAGTGCCCTACTCTCTGTGCAACCACTCCTACTCAAAACACAACATTGGGGGCGGAGCCATAGTCCAGCAGGTAGGGCATTTGCCTTGCATGCGGCCGGCCCATGCCTGCCTGGGTTCGATCCCGGCATCCCATATGGTCCCATGAGCACTGCCAGGAGTAACCCCTGAGCATTGACGGGTGTGACCCAAAAATAATAAAAATAAGAGCACCAGCCTCAGTGAGCACCACAGACCACAGCTGGGTGTGCCAGTACTACAACTGCTCAAACGTATAAGCACCGAAGCTGGGTGTATGTATGTGCCGGGATGATGGTAAGGAAAGGAAGGTGGACATTCTTTCCCTCTTTATTCTGATTTTTTAAAATAGGTATACTGGAATGCATCACACACATTTATTTTTCTCTTTATTTTGATATTGATCCGTGTATTTTTTTCCATTACCTTCCCCTTTTCCCCCTTTCTTCTGTCCCAGGGGTATCATCTATCCTTGGCTTTGGGGTTCCCCCACCAGGCTGCAGTGCTTTCTGGGGTGGCACAGACTGCCTGCAGTGTGACAAGAGACCAGCTGCTCCAGTGCTGTCCCAAAGAGCCCAGCTGCAGAGCTGAGGCAGTGCCTGGTGTTTGTGGGTGAGAGTAGGGTTGAAACGGGAATTTGCTGCCTCACATTTGCAAGGTAGGTACAGCTGCCTCTGAGCCATCTCTGCACCCAATCAATAGTTTAGAAGACTTTACAAAATGCATTTAGTTTTAACTTGGGGGCCACTGCCGGCTATGCTCAGGGCTTTCTCCTGTAATGCAAGTGCCTTGCCCATTGTGCTCTCTACAGTTCCTAAACTGTTAGGAAAGCTGCAAGAGCTTCGGACTTCCCATGGAACTCATGTGAAGAACTTATTGTGCATTTGTTGCAGCTAATGAATGAATATTAGTGAGTGGGATCTTCTTGGGGGTGTTGGTTTTTTTTTTTGTTTTTGGTCACATCCAGCAGGACTTAGGGCTTACTCTTCCTAGCTCTGCACTCAGGAATCACCCCAAGTGGGGTTAAGGGGATGAAATGGGGTATCAGGGATTGAATTCAGGACAGCTGGTGAAAGACAAGTGCCCTACCCACTGTACTATCGCCTCCACGCTCTGTATATTGTTTTCTAAAGTATACACTTTACTTATTTCCTTAGCTTTGTGGGGGCACCCCGTGGTGCTCAGGAGACATGCCTGGAAGTGCTTAGGGGACTGTATGTAGTACCAGGGATCAAACTGGTGTCAGTCACATACAAGATCTGAATTCTTGTACTATCTCTCCAGCCCATGTTTTCCTAGCTTTAATCTGTTGTCTAAAAGTCTGATTTTCACATGCCAGTTTTCTAAACTTTGTGGCCCTCGTCTAAGTCCTTCCAAAATGTCCAGCATACCCAGCCAGGCTCATCTGGCTAGAGCAGTTCTCAGGTCAAAAACTGGTGAACAAAAATAAAGAGAATGACATGCCTCAAGCATAAATGAGATGCCAATTCCAAGGAACCCATAACTTAAAATCTGTCTACTTCTCATTGATTTGGGTTTTCTGGGGTGGGGCGGTCATATCGGTAGTATTGAGGACTTACTTCTGGTTCTATGTTCAGGGTTTATTCCTGGCAGTGCCAGTGGGCCCAGATGTGGTACCTAGTATCTAACCAGGGTCATGGCCAAAGCAGTTACATGTAAGGTAAGTGCTTTGCATTCTGCACTGTCTCTGGCCTGTTCTTCTTGTTGATCATCTCAGTGCCAGATGAGATGAGCCATGTGAGTCAATGAAGCTATTATGAGGGCTTACACTGAGCAGGTGCCCCATTGGAGCTTTGGAAAAAAAGACATGGAAAGAGAAGTGTTTAGTAGTCCTAGATATAGTAATGTATCATGGTACCTAGAGTCTATGGTTAAGATGCCAGGCTAAAACTTTATGTAGAGGAACTTCATTTGTGGCATAGGGAAAGGTATTATCAATATCTACATTTATACAGAGGTTAATTGTACAGATGTTAATTTACATTCTCAAAATCAAACATCCCCAAACCTCTAATCCAGCTGTATTTGAACCAGATGTTGAATGGAATGCCCCTCTCCCAGGTGTATTTCAAAGGAAGTAATGCCATGTCTGTTATCCATAAACTACTTGTCATTCTGACAAAATCACAACCTGAGAGGCATTTAGCTTATGTTTTCATTTATTTTGTCTTATTCATTATATTCACTTTTTTTTAGCATTTACAGAAATGGGTACAATTGTTAGAGACTTTAATAGAAAAGAAAGACTAGGCTGCGTGGATGTGACTGAGTGGTAGAGGATTTGCTTGTAAGTATGAGGCCACAAGGAAGATCCCCAGCAGAACCCACATAGGCGGAGTAAAGAACATGGAGCACAATGGGGTGGAGTAAAGAACATGGAGAGACATGGGATGCCAGTACCAAAGAGTAGGATATTTCATGTGTATGAAATGAAGTGCATTAGTGGTCTGTCCAATACTTTGTTTATACCAGGATGCTTCCAAAAACAATAGATGAAGAGGAATTGTTAATTATGTGAGAGGAGTTAGCAATAAAGGTGGATTATAATTAGAAGACCACCATTGTAACCAAGCCCATCATTGTACTCTTTGTACTGCTGTTAAGGTTAACTACGACATTTATCAGGGTTCAGTGGTAAGTAGACATGTCTCACAAACCTCAATTTTGAAAGCCATTGATTGACTAAATTATGTGCGAGTGAGAACTGATGCATAAGAAGTCCCTTTTCTCCATTTAACATGAATTCATTCCCTTACCTGCCCATATAACTGCAGTGCAGACAAGGACTGGTTATGTTTCCAATTCTTTTGCCTGTGGTACAAAAGCCCACTTCAACCTTCAGGGTTTGACATTCAGTTTCTCCTTTAACCTTCAAAGATTGCTAGGGAGATATCCTAATTACCATAGCCTAAAGAAGAAACTGGAGCTTAGAATAATTATTCAGTGTTAGTGATTCAGTCATGGTGTAAGCCTGCCAATACCTGGAAGGGATTTAAAAGTGTGTTTCAGCTGGCTCACACAGGTGCCATGTGAGTTGATGATGCTATGATGAGGCTTTTACACTGAGCAGGTACCCCTAGGAGCTTTGGGAATAAAGATGCGGAAAGAGAAATGCTTGGTAAGTGCTGGCGTGGATGCGGAGAAAAGGGGACACTCATTCACTGTTGGTGGGAATGTCGACTGGTACAGCCTTTTTGGAAAATAATATGGACATTCCTCCAAAGACTAGAAATTGGACTCCCATTTGATCCAGCCATACCACTCCTGGGAATATACTCTGGGAAGCCAAAAACACACAGCGCAAACACCATCCCTACTTTTATATTCATAGCAGCATTATTCACAATAGCCAGAATCTGGAAACAACCAGAGTGCCCGAAAATTGATGATTGGATAAAGAAACTTTGGTACATCTACACAATGGAATACTATACAGCTGTTAGGAAAAATGAAGTTATGAAATTTGCCTAAAAATGAATGGACATGGAGAGGATCATGGTGAGTGAAATTAGCCAGAAGGAGAGAGACAGATACAGAATAACTGCATTTATTTGCATAAAATAAATATATATATACATATATATACATATTATGATACCAATATCCAAGGTCAGGCGAAATGTGGATCAAGAGGTCTTGCCAAAGGTCGAAACTATCACAAACATGTGGGAGCAGAGGTTAGGTAAGACAGAGAAAGGAACAGTGGACCAATGATTGTTGAAAGTCTATTACAATCCACAACATGTAAGAGAGGGAAGAGAGAGAGAGAGAGAGAGAGAGATAAAGAGAGAAAAGAGATGGAGAACCTGCCATGGAGGCAGGCTGGGGGAGAGAGGGAGGGTATTGGGGACATTGGTGGTGGGAGGTGGGCACTGGTGGAGGGATGGGTGCTGGAACACTGTATGGCTTTAAACCCAAACATGAACATTTTTTTAATTGTCAAAAAAGAAAAAAATTTAAAAAAGAATCAAATTAAAAAAGAGAGAAATGCTTGTTAGTCCTAGATGCAGTAATGTGTCGTGGTACTCAGTCCATGGTCAAGATGCCAGGCTAGAATTATTAAAAAAAAAAGCTTCACTTCTGACATAGGGAGAGATGTCAGAGAACACAATGTGGGAACCTGGGTTTGGCCTTTGGCATTGCATCTAACCTCAACTACCACTGGGATTGATCCCTGAGCTGGGGTGGCCTCTGAGTAACAACAACAAAAACTTTCATTTCTGAGTGGATTTAATACAATTTATATGCAAATTTTAATACAGTTAGTATGAAACGATAAGTACTTCTAGGTTAGAGATGCTGTGGTGAAAGGACACCACCTTTACTTGCTGACCAGAGTATAAGAAATGTGAAAAAGAATGGAAAGATGGGGACATTAAGATAGGAGAGGAATGTCCATATTGTTTTTGGAAAACAATATGGACATTCCTCCAAAGACTAGAAATTGAGCTCCCATTCAACCCAGCCATACCACTCCTGGGAATATACCCTGGGAAGCCAAAAACACACAGCAGCAACACCATCTGCATTTTTATTTTCATAGCAGCACTATTCACAATAGCCAGAATCTGGAAACGACCAGTGTGCCCAAGAACTAATGACTGGATAAAAAACTTTGGTACATCTACACAATGGAATACTATGCAGCTGTTAGGAAAAATGAAGTTGTGAAATTTGCCTATAAATGGATGGACATGGAGAGGATCATATTGGGTGAAATTATCCAGAAGGAAAAAGAAAGATATAGAATGACTGCATTTATTTGCATGATATAAGTATGTATATATAGTATGAAACCAATATCCAAGGTCAGGCAAAACATGGATCAGGAGGTCTTGTCAAAGGTGGAATCTACCACAAACATGTGGGAGTCAGAGGTTAGGTAAGACAGAGAAGGGGACAGTGTGCTAATAATCGTTGAAAGTGATAATACCAGCCTAGAACTGAGCATTGAATAAGGCAAAAAAGATACATGTGATAACCTCTAAAATGTGTACTGCAATCCACAGTGTATAAAAGAAGGAAGAGAGAAAGAGAGAAAAGAGGGAGAGAGAAAGAGAAAGAGAGAAAAGAGATAAAGAACCTGCCATAGAGGCAGGCTGGGGTGGGGGAGGGAATTTGGGACATGGTGGTGGGAAATGGGCACTGGTGGAGGGATGGATGCTAGAATACTGTAAAACCGAAATCCAAATATGAACTTCTTTGTAGTTGTATATCTCATAGTGGTATAATAAAATAAAAATAAAAATAAATAAATAAATAAAAATTTTAAAAAAAGGAGAGAGGACCAGAACTTGGTGTTTGATTCAGTCTTCCTCTACTGAATTAGAACAATAGCAAATGTGTTTTGTTTTTTAAAAATGACCTTGGGCCCAAGCAATAACACAGTGGATAGGGCTTGCATACGGCCAACCAGGTTCGACCTTTGGATCCCATATGGTCCCCTGAGCACCGCCAGGAGTAATTCCTGAGTGAAGAGCCTGAGCATCGCTGGGTGTGACCGTAAAAAAAAATAATAAAAATAAAATATTGACATTATGCAAGCATTTCTGTGTCACAACTACCAAATTGTTAGATGAGGAAAAAAAAACCGGTTCACAAAGCAGAAGTAGCAATTAGGGCTTGGTGATTTGGACCCCAACATTAAAAAGTGTAGAAACTTCAGAATTTTTAAAAAGTGTACTATTGCTGGAGCAACATTACAGTATCTAGGGCATTTGCCTTGCATACAACTACCACGGTCCAATCCTTAGCATCCCATATGGCCCCCCTGAGCCCTGCCAGGAGTAATCCCTGAGCACAGAGCCAAGAGTAAACTCTGAGCACCACAGGTGTGGCCAAACATACAAAGAATAACACTAAAGAGTGTAGAATTTCTTAATCCTAAAGGTATCCCTTATTGTTCATTCTTGGTATCCTTCAACTCCTCCTCGAAGATGGCATGCAGACCAACGCTGTGGAGAGATTTGTGAATTACCTCAGGGGCTAGACTCTCAGAGAGGGTGTGGATGTAATAGCTGAGAGCCCAGCATTGTTTAGCTCTGTGGACTTGGAAACCCAGACCTTGTTTTTGCCTGAGCACACTTACTCAGTGTGATCTGATGCCTTTGTCTTCAGACAAATTCCTTTGGAAAATTCCATTCTGCTTTGCTGTGCTTAGAGAAACAATGTTATTTTGTTCATGCCTGAGCCATAGAGAAGGGAGTGTTTCCTCCATTGGGGGTGGGGGAAAAATGGGTTTGATATGGAGGGTGGCATGAAAGTAACAGTGGGCACCTGAGTGAAAACAGATTAAAAGGAGACATGCACCAGACACCCCTCGGCCTTTCTCTGTGTATTGTGGCAAGTTGGTGGGACAGGGGAGGTGGCCAGAAGGACAAGTGTGTCTTTGCCTAATGTGCTGCCACTCTCTGACTCTATGACAATATGATGCTCTCTGTGAAACACCCCAATATCAGGGTTCTTTGGGCACCTCTGTAAGAAGATATTTCCACTGTTTGAGTCTTCAATTTAGGATAAACTAACTTGATATAAGCTGTAGAGATATTAGTACAAGGTTTAAGGTCTGTGTCCCGCATGTGATCAACCATGATTCTACCTGCAGTGTTGATTATGTTCCCACAAGCACTGTATTTTTTATTATACCACCATGAGATATACAGTTACAAAGATGCTCATGATGGGGTTTCAGTCATTCAGTGTTCCAGCACCTGTCCTTCCACCAGTGTCCTATTCCCACCACCAAATGTTCCCAAATTCCCACCCACCCTCCCCATCTTGCCTATACAGTAGGCACCTCTCCTTTTTCTTCTCTCTTTCTTTCTCTTTTCCCCCACAAGCACTGTTAGGAATGACCGTTAAGCACAGAGCCAGGCATTTCCCCTGAGCACCACCCCAACTATGGCACAACCTCTTCCTCCAAACCTGATATATTTGCAATCTATCAGTTTTGTCTTTTCCCCAGTATTTATGCTGCGCTTGGGTCCTTTTGAATGAAGTGTCCACAAGATAGTTCAAACATGCCTGTTCCTCTCATTGTATATGTGACCAGAAAAATGCCCACATCTTTGACAGACCTGTGGACAACCTGATGAAATTAAAAATAAAATCATAAAGGACTACCCAGTTCTAACCCTGACATGCCTTTTCCTTCAGCCTATGAAACAATGCCATCTCCCATGGCATCGAATATCCTACTGCAGCAAAGGAGAAGGGTGCTTTTGGCCTCTCACTTCCTTAATTACTTTCCCCTCTGATTAGAGAGACAGGGAAGATCAGAAACCCCAGCCTCTGTCCTCACTCCCACTGGAAAAAGGCTTTGTTTCAGGAAAGCCAGTTTTTTTTGTGTGTGTGTGTGTGTGTGTGTGTGTGTGTGTGTGTGTGTGTGTTTGGAGGGCATCCCTAGGTGGTGCTGGAGGGCTTATTCCTGGCTCTCTGCTCAGGAATCTCTTATGGTAGGGCTTAGGCAACCATATGCGGTGCCAATGATTGAACCAGGCTTGGCTGTGTGTAAGACATATTTTCCATCTTCTGTACTCTCTCTCCAATCCCGCCAAGCTTTTAAAATGTACCAGTGCTTCTCTGCATTCTTTTTTATTTTATTTTATTTTTTGCTTTTTTGGGTCACACCTGGCAAATGCTCAGGGGTTTCTCCTGGCTCTTCACTAAAGAATTACTCCTGGCAGTGCTTGGGGAACCATATGGGATGCCGGGGATCGAACCCGGGCCGGCATGGGCTGGCCCCATGCAAGGCAAACGCCCTACCTGCTGAGCTATCGCTCCTGCCCCATCTTCTCTGCATTCTTTTGACTTGATTTGGGTGGAGCGAGGGAACTCTTGCTCGTGGTAGTCATTTTAGAATATTTGGTTTCCAAAAAATAACCTCCTGGTGATTGGTATGATAGTTGAAGTAACAAATCTAGCCTTGTTTTGAGCTAATCCAGAGGGCAAGCATCTGAAGACATTTTTAGAATTGAAAATGAAATATACAAACAGTCACCTTCCTCCCTTTTAGTTACTAACGGTCTCTAGGTTTTCTCAGCAATTCAGAGGCAATAAGAAAAAATATTATTCAACATTCAATTTTATTGTGATTATACAACATCTAAAGTTCAGAAATGTGCGCTCCTCAATCATTGGGTTGATTTGAAAGTAAAATACAAGTTCTTTAAGGGACCAGCTGAAGGTATCTATTAAAATAGTGGTAGCCTAGATTTTCACATAAAACCCTTAGGGATTGCTATGTTCCAGAAAGCTGAAGATTTTGGATTTTAGAAGTTATTTTTATCTCCTACATAGCATCCCAGTGGGGCTAGTACAAGAGCTCTAAATCAAATATTTCTACAGTGAAATGGTCACAGAAACTAGTTTAAATAAATGCTTTAAAAATAGTCTAATGTCAGTTCAGATGAGGATTTGGTCCTGAATTATTTCTAATACGCACAATGTTTTGATATCACATAAATTATAAACAAACTGTCAATTCATGAGTTCTGTGATGTCATAGGATTGGAGAAATGACTGTGAACTTGTATTAATACTTTTGCCCTGGAAATGGAAAGTCAACAAACCCGGTTTCTGGATGAACCTTTCTTTCTGCCAGTTCTCATCAATCTATCAATGCAGGCATAGTCTAAACTAAACTGTTTATGTTCACTGGACCCATTCATGCTTTACTGATTTAGCCTAAAACAATCCCTTTCTAAGTGCATCAATTGTTCTAGCGCTCTGGCAAAAGTAGCTATGGCCTTCTGGATGACCAGGGTCATTAAACAGTGCCC
The DNA here is from genome assembly GCA_021461705.1 of Cryptotis parvus. Taxonomy (NCBI): domain Eukaryota; kingdom Metazoa; phylum Chordata; class Mammalia; order Eulipotyphla; family Soricidae; genus Cryptotis; species Cryptotis parvus. The sequence continues at coordinate 11,466 of JAJIBD010004991.1, forward strand.
TGCTGGCTGAGCAGCACTCATTCGACCCAGAAACATTATAAACACTATAACTAGGGAGAGTCAGACACAAGTCTTCATTCACTGGAAAATTTGCTTCTTTTTAAGGAGTATAGAATGTATCCCCTAGGTATTATTTCTTTAAAATATTACATTCTAGCTGCTGTCATTTGATTATATATGCCAGGGGCTTTGGCCAACTTCCAGGTCATCAAGGATTCTTCTACTGTTGAATGGCATTTTAGTTGAGGAATAGTAGGATAAAACTATACATTTAATTCAGAGTCCCTAGGTAACTTCAATTTAGTATTTAACTTGGGATATTTACTACTAGTTAATAGTCTCATTTGAAATAACACATTGTAGACAGCTTCATATTATACTAAAAGTATTTTAATATGAACTTATTAGAGCAATAAAAAATATTTTAGTGCAATATTGGAAGTGCCCTAGAGCTGTATAATTGAAAGAGTATGTTTATGATTTCTACAAGGTTAGCATGAAATATAATTTTTTAAGAAACACATGGGGTTATAATACTACATTCAGATGAGTAACTATGGCTGAAGGGAGGGGAATGCGGGCTCTAAGGGGCTCTTCAGGGCCAGTACTTTATTGAAAAAATGTAGGTCTTTAAAAGCAGGTAAATACTTATTAGCATTTTAAAGACTTTTTGAATGTCTGAAGTATTTATCAATTACATAAATGCATAATTGGCATTAATATATTTCGGCTAAGGCAAGAGAAGCACACTCTCTTGTGTGAAATGTCCTGATAATTACAAGCTATTTGCCGTATAGCCATTTAACCATGGAGCTGCTTTCTGTCCTCTAACAAATCTTCATCTCTGAATTCCCTCCATGCTCAGAGATTTTTGAAGCATTTAGTTGGTAGACAAAGGCTGTGAAGCATAGCTCCATTTTTAATAAGAATGGTGGCATTTGTTCCTTGAAGAGAGTGAAAGCCTGGATGAGCTCCTGTTTTCCTGCAAGGCCCACTGTGATCACATTTCTACTGAGTTCATCTTCCCACCATATCTCCAAGCCTAACTCAGGGCAGTGTAGAAGATAGTCAGTTGCCATGGTAGCTCTCTGTACTTTTTGTTCTCTGCACTTCCTTTTTCATGAAGCTATTGAAAGCAAATCATCATTACTACATTGGCCTGGCCTTCCCAGGATCTTTTCCATAGAAATGGAGATGCAAACAGAGCCCATATCAATCAGTCTTAATAAGAAGTGGGAAATTGGGGGTCTAATTGGTAGGCAGAAAATTTTACAAAGCAAAAGTTAAACAAAATTTTTGAGGAGGCATATTCAGAGAAACTCAGAGCTTATATCTAGCTGAACTCAGCAATCACTCTTGATGAGGCTCAGGGTGTGGGGAGCTACTGGGGCTCAAACCAGGGTTATCCACATGCAAGGCAAGTACTCTGGCCTGCTGTACTGTCTCTCAGGGCCTGTTAATCAAATTTTATGAAAACGTTTATTTAGGACTGCATTCTAAAGCTCTAGTATATTAAAGTTTCTCATATTAAAACTACTTTCCATGGGTCTACTTTAGCCCAGTGGTAGAGCACCTACCTTGCAAGCGTTAAGGTAATTTGATCTCCAGCACTGCCCCAAACGCACCACTTGATCTCCAAGGCCCTGCCCCTGAGTTCCCCAGTTCTACAACAGGAGAGAGATTTCTGAGGCACCACAACCAATACATGTGTGAGACTGCCATCGAGCATGCACGTATCATAATCAGGTACTTGACCTCTGTCATCAGGAAAACAACAAAGGAAAGGCAAGAGGTATCCAGCCGGTCAAGGATAGCACGGTGTGAAGGTGTCATGGTACCAACCCCATAACTATCTGCTGGCTTCTGGCAGTATGGTATTTTGGCATCTGAAAGCCATGGTTCACTGCATCATTGGGGCCAAGAGGTGAACTGAAACCCTGAGAGGTATCAAACACTCACTCAAACTTGGAACTCCCAATTATATATTCAGTAATTATGCACCAGAGAGGAAACTTCATTCAGGGAATAGCATAATTATTTGTACTTAAACATTTACCATTTGACAATGTAGCAATCCTACCAAGGGGTATCAGCAGTCCACATGTGTTCTTAAATAAAGATTTTTCTTCAAACCCCTCATGGTACAGAAAGTTGCAAAAGATCATGCTTTTGGTGGATTATCCTCTTCTCCAAAGACAAGGAGATGCACAATTCTCAATTCCACAGATAGAATGACTGTGTTTGACAGCATATTATCTTGTGTGAGGAAAGACTGATATCACTGCTTCACTGCTTCCTGTAGCAGTGCCATTTTGCCCGTCTTGCCATCTCTAATCCCCCCCCCCCCCCCGCCCCGCCCCTCCCCCCCCCCCCCCCCCCCCCCCCCCCCCCATGTTAAAGAAGGCAAATTCTTTCATTTTAATTGTCATACATGCAAACAGAAATGACTTGGGGAGATTTTTTTTCTATTAACAAAGAATGTTAAACAACATGTGACCTTGGCTATGTGTGTAAGGGAGCACTTGCATGAGTCTGACTTGGGTCAGGTTGCTTTGGGGAGTATTAAAAGTGCTTCAAAAGGTACATTTATTCATTATTTTTTATAATAAAGTTTTGATAGTAAAAATCTACATGTTCACTCTCTTGTGATGAAAAGGAAGATTTACAACCCCCAGAGGATTTTAAACAGATTTTTTTTTTTTTTTTGCTTTTTGGATCACACCTGGCAATGCTCAGGGGTTACTCCTGGTTCTGCACTCAGAAATTACTCCTGGCGATGCTCAGGGGACCATATGGGATGCCAGGGATCGAACGCCTTTCCCGCTGAACTATCACTCCGCTCCCCCGCCAGGAGGATTTTGACACCTTTATTTTTCATTTGTACCATCAATTGGATGTCCTGATGATATGAACCAGATAATTGCACATATTTACCTTACTTTCTTCAACTAAGACAAAATATCAACCATAGAACCAGACTACAAATTTTCTTTTTTTTTTTTCTTTATGAGTCACACCCAGAGATGCTCAGGGTTTACTCCTGGCTCTACACTCAGGAATTACTCCTGGTGGTGTACAGGGGACCAATCCAGGTCTGCTGCATGCAAGGCAAACACCCTACCTTCTGTACTACAAATGTTCTTGCACATTTAAAAATTGTCTTTGATAAATCAATGTAAAAAGCATGTAACCTGCATTTCAGTTTCTAGAGTTGAATGTTGACCTGCTTCATTAATTGGGACAATCTTCAAATACAACAGTATCATTTTAATAATGATTGATTGGCCAAGAACAATAACAAAAGTTAATTGTTTATACAACTATATAAAAATCTCTGTATTTTGTGGGGAGAGCAGTCACACCTGTGCTCAGGGATCACTCCTGGTGTTGCTAGGGGCACTAGGAAGTGCCAGGGATAGAAACCAGAAGCTCCTGTGTACAAAACATAAGCTATAGTGTGTTGAGCATTCATTACCCCTTGAAGTATGTATTATTAAATCTAGAAGTTATATCTTTTCTGAAAAAAATTACAATTTTATAAGTAATGATCGTGTGTATATGTTGATATTATATCAATTTTAACATAAACATAATAATGGTAGTAAGTAACATTTACTGAAAATTTTCTGTACCAGAGAAATTAATATATGCTGCTATAAATTAATGCTCTGACAACCCTGTGAAATAGGTCTGAACATTATTATTTTAATTTCCTTTGAGGAAATTGAAGCTGCAAAGGTTAAGCAAATATTTAAACTAACCAAGTTCTCAGCTAGTTAAGTGGAAGAGCTAGATTATGAATATAATAACACATATGCTATCTCACCTCTCTCTCACTGATAGCACTTGTGCTAATGCATTCATTTTTATTTATAAGATTGACTGTCCTTTCATTGCATAGCATTAATATAGCAGAATTAATGTACTAACCCCTTGTTGATCAACTTTTAGGCCAGCTAGGTTTTAATAATGCAAAACAGAACTTCAGTAGATGTTTTCTTAGATATTCTTTGTGTATTTATGTACTTAGAAGAGCCCTAAAAGTAAAATTATTGGGCTGAATTGTCCAAACATCTTGAAATTTATAAATACTACCAAACTGCCTTCTGAGAAATGAACTAATATATATACTATTTCTCTACCAGTATATCCTTTTCTTTCTGGCTTCTCTGTAACAAATGGTGAAAGCGTTTTATGTGATTTTAAATATATATTTGACTACTTCTTTGCAAACTCATCATTTTTAAGTTGTATTAACTAGCTATTTATATCTTCCTTCTAAGACTCTTACCAGTATTCTCCATTGTACAGTATTTTTTCTTGAGTACACTTTATTTAATAAAAACAAACAAACAAAAAAAACAAACAGACCCTTTATCCATCAAAAAATAGATTTTTTCCAGTGGTTAGATGTTCTCTAAACTGAAAACTCAGGACCGGAGAAAGTAATTAAAATGCTGTGTTGTGTGCGCACATACTTCTCTGTACTTTAAAAAACAAAAACAAAACAGAACAAAACAAAAACAAAACACCCTCTATTCTCAGGTGCAAACTGAGCAAGGCCTTTAGTCTGGTTAGTTTATGGGATTGTGCTAACAAAAAAAATTTTTTTTTTGCTTTGATATGCTAGAGTTAAATATTACCATGTGACAAAGCATGTGACAAAGCATGGACAGACATGGGGCAGAGCTGCTACTGGCTCTCACTGTGCCCAGTTGCTCATGAGGTGCCCGGGAGGGATGGCAGGTTCTAGCCCTGGCCTGCCACCCCAGAAGAGCCTCACAACAAGCCAGACGACCCCCCACTCCATGAGGACCTCTATTTTCCACATCTGGACTTCCCCCTCTTCAGAACTCCACCCAGCAGAACAGCCTATCACAGCCCTGCTCATCGAGATCCACCCTGCTGCAGTCTTTTTTAATCCAGCCCAGGTATGCTGATCCAGAGACAGACATGGGGCAGAGCTTCTACTGGCTCTCACTGTGCCCAGCCGCTCATAAGGTGCCCGGGAGGGATGGCAGGTTCTAGAACTGGCCTGCCACCCCAGCAGAGCCTCACAACAAGCCAGACGACCCCCAACTCCATGAGGACCCCCCATTTTCCACATCCGGACTTCCCCCTCGTCAGAACTCCACCCAGCAGACCAGCCTATCACAGTCCAGCTCGCGCGGTCATCAATAAATGCTGAATTTTGAGATGACTACAAGAGTATGATACCCGCATGGCAGAGCCTGGCAAGCTACCCATGTTGTATTTGATATGCCAGATACCAGTAACAATTATAGACCTCATTCCCATGACCTGATGGAATGGTTTGAGGCTCTTTATGTTCCTGGAGCAAGCAGGTTCCCTTGGGCTCTACATGCATGAGACAGGTCATATGGAGATGTTACTGGTGCCCGCTCGAACAAATCGACGATGAACGGGAAGACAATGATACAATGATACAGTGACAAAGCGCAGTGCCTTTTGCTTTCTATGGCTGCTGTAATCAATCACCAGAACTGGGTGTAAAGCCACAAAAAACGTACATTTACAATTCTGGAGGCTAGAAGTCCAAAGTTGAGGTGTTAGATGGGACAGTCTGACAGTCTCTCTAGGAACGCTCTGGGAATACCCTTCCCAGCTTTCCTTGCTTCTCAGAGTAGCAACAATTCTTGGTGTTCTTCCATTGATCCTTAACACTGTAGAGATCTTTCATAGAAGTGTAAAATGGCTGCAGCTTCACTTGAATTGTGTGTGTCTGACTCTGCTGATATCTCTGCATAAGGGCACAGTCTCTGAGACAGGATCCTTCCCAGCTCATCAGGATCCTTCCCAGCACATTAGGATCCTTCCTAGTTCACTCAACTTGATTACATCTGAAAGGATCCTGTTCTTAAAGAACAGGATAGGTAACTCATTTAGGTCTTGAACATATATTTTGGGAAACACAATTGAACTCACAACTCTACAGTGGGGGGAAATGTACAGGGAACCCTTTAGTCAGTTTTTTGTGATGGCCTTTGAGTTTATTATTTTTTTAAATAAAAAAGTTAAGGAGAGAAATATCATATTTCACTGAATAAATATTCCATCACATAATTGTAATACTGTGTATGTGTGTGTGTGTGTATGTATGTAATTGAATCACTGTAAAATACACAATTACAAAGTTGGTCATGATTGGGTTTCAGTCGCACAACAATCAACACCCAAACTTTCACCAGTGTCCATTTCCCACCACCAATGTCTCCAGTTTCTAGCCACCTCCCCACTCCCCTTCCCCCAGCCTGCCTCTATGGCAGGCACTTTCTTATCCTATTATTATTAATCAGAACTGCTGAGATTATCTTTCAGGGAAAGGATTAAATCTGTAGTTAAGTGGCTTGAGAGGTGGTACAAAAGACTGAACACAAGCAAATGCTCTTCAAAATCCCTGGCAGTGCATAGTCTTTCAAGCACCCAAGGAGTGACCCCTGAGCACCACCTGGAGGGCCCAAAACTCTCCGCCATTCCAAAACAAACTAGTTGAATTATATATCAAACCTTGCTTTGGAGCTGGGATGAAAGTGGCACTAAAGGAGGAGCGTATCCCACTGCCTGTGGACCCCTGCTGTGAACTGGATTAATCTGGGGCCAGAGAGATAGCACCTCTCTATCTCTTATGACCTACCTGCATGCAGCTAATGGTTTAGCTAATTAGCAGGTCACTTACCTGCATGCAGCTAAACCATTAGATTCTCAGCACCACATATGATCCCCAGGACTTGGGGGATGATATGATATCTTGAGCACAGAGCCAGGAGTAAGTGCTTAGCATTGCTGGCTGTGGCCTAAAAACAAACTAGAAAAAAAAATAGAATCTAGAATCACTGGTACAGGGATTTGGTGTTCTGTTTGGCAACTATCAAATGACAACTGTTAATTATTGTAAACCATGGTGCCTTAATAAAAATACTTAGAACTTGCTAACCAATCTCACTAACCAATCTTAGGTCAATTTTTACTGTTAACAGAGATACGGTATTATAAATACTCTTTATAGATACTTATTATACAGACTTTGTAGTTGCTTCATCAATTTCTTTTGTCCTTAAGGTAGTTTTATAAAGTCAGGTCCTCTTATGGGGAACAAAGGCATTTCTTACATCCAGGAAATGCAATGCTAACTGGCAATAAATCATCATTTATTGAATTCTACAACCTAAACAATAAGTTATAGGAGAAGTCCTAGTCTCCATGCATCATAATTAGCATCAAATAGCTTACAAAAACCACAGTACAACTACAATAAATTAACTCACAAAGTAATTACCAGGAAGAAGAAAAATAATCACAATAGGATTTACCTATGAAACTAAAGGAAAGACTATAATGGATATATCAATTTATATTTAACCAGTAGAGAGAAGTCACATGGTGACTTGAACAGGGAAACTTAATAAAGCTTTATATATGTAAATATAAATAATTTTTATTGAGTCTGAAGAGATGTACAGGAGATAAGAATTTGCCTTGTATGCAGCAAATACCTATTTGATTCACAGCAGCAAATTTGGGTTTCCTGAGTGTCTCTGAAGACAGAGCCAGGTATCAGCACCCTGAATACCCTGTGTGTGACTCCAAAAACAAAATAGAGCAAATATCGGGGCCGGAGGCGATAGCCCAGCGGGTAGGGCGTTTGCCTTGCATGCGGCCAGCCTGTGCCGCCCGGGTTCGATCCCCGGCATCCCATATGGTCTCCCGAGCACCGCCAGGAGTAATTCCTGAGTGCAGAGCCAGGAGTAACCCCTGAGCGTCACTGGGTGTGACCCAAAAAAAAAAAAAAACAAAAAATAGAATAAATAGAACATATCTATATATATCCTGAACACTGATCTGGGAGCAGCCTTCAAACGTCAGTGAGTACGGCACCACAACCACAAGAATTATTAACTATATGGGACTACAGAGTACAGTGGATAGGGTGCTTGCCTTGCAGCTAAACAGTGTTCAATCCCAGTTCAATCCTTGGCATCCCATATAGTCGCCTCAGTCCTCAAAGAGTGATTCCTGAATGCAGAGCCAAGAGTAACCCCCGAGCTTCACTGGGTGTGCCTCCCCTTTAAAATTATTAATGATAATGGGGGTTACAGTAACCATGTTAGTACATGTTAGCTCATTCCTGCTACTCTAGGAATGCCATGGAGAAGACCAGTTGCAAACACAAAGCGCAGAAATTCTTTTTGCCTTATTGGGGAGTGTTTGAACTTGAGGCAAGTCCTCTGTGGAATTTGTAGGTAGAGTGTTTTTAACAAGTGTGAGATTGGAGGAATACCTAATGGTGTTCAGGACTTACTCCTAACTCTGTGGTTAGGAATCACTCCTGGTGGTACTCAGAAAACCATTATGGAGTCAGTTGCAACCAAGCAATTACCTTTACCCTCTGTACTATCTCTCCAGCCTCAGGTTGGGCTTCTTGACTAGACTGAGGTGTCAAGTCAAGACATTATTTTAGCTCAGTACTGCCATAATACTCTTCAAATTCTCTTCTCCTATTTCAGTACTCCAATTTTCAGGTCTCTCAAAATTGTTTTGAGTTTTGAAGTAGGATCTGCATCATTCATATAAATGACTGAACTCTCCAATCATGGACAAAGTTCAAGTTCCTTTCATTGATCTTCTGGATCCCAGGCAACTCATGGAATACCGTCAGAGATCAGGTTAGTACACATAGGGCAGACATGCCTATGAAGAAGAAATTACCTGTGTAAGCATATTATGTAAAGCAATTTACTTTGGCATGATAGCTTCCAGAATAAATTGGGGTAAAGAAAGGGTGAATAATGAGAGAAGAATATAGACTATCCTTTCAGTAATGAGATTTTTGATTATGAAGAAGATAAAACATAATACTAGTAAAATAAAAATGTGGAGCTGGGGATTAAAAAAATATTATGTGGGACTGGAGAGACAGATGAATATACTAATCACACAGGAGGCCCAGGTTCCATTCCCAGCACATGGTTCCTCAAACACTGCCCTAAATGACCTCAAGCTCAGAGTTGAGTAGTCCTTAGAGCACTGCCATTGTGATCCTTTTCCCCAAAATGAACAAAATGGAAATGACTGGGGCATGTTTCAAAGACAATGGGAGATGTTGCAACTAGACATGAAATAATGTAAGATTCCTGAGAGGGTGGGAGAGCATTTGATTTGTGGAAATAAAAACTCATTTCAGAACCCGCATAAGCTTTGTAGTTCATGCCGCTTCCCTTGCATGTATGAGGGATTGAGTTTAACTCCTGAATTGAAAAATACAGGAAAAAATACATTTCTGCCTAAAATGTTCATTCAGGTTTTGTTAAAGTTAAAACTTTAGAAGACTGTCTTAACAAATCTTTTAAAAATCACCACTGACAATGGCTCAAATGAATGCAATGAAATTCAATGAAAGGAATGAACCTTGTTGACATAAGTGCCTTAAGAATTCAAACTATTACGTAGACCATTAGTCCTCTTATTGAAATAAGGAAAAGAGGTCTAGAATACCTACATTCCAGATCTGTGAGGAACAAATAACACTTTGGAGCAGGTGAGCAGGTGGGGTAAAGGTCTGACAAAGTATAAATCTCTGCACAATCTGCTTCTCAACATCACTGCATATCAGTCCCTGGCATCTCATATAGTCAGTCCCCAAGTCTGTCAGGAGTGATTCCTGAGTGCAGAGGGAGGTATAACCCCTGAGCATTGCTGGGGTTATGAAACTGTACTGAATCTTCAAAACAGGAAGCCAAGGGAATTGGGGGGGTCTTGAGAATATGTTAATGAAACTATAGTCTAGTGTATACCATGAGTTGAATGAGGCAAGGACAAGAAGAAATTTTAATGAATTAGAGACCTGATGAATTTGAAAATAGATATTGAAGATACTTGTAATAAGCAAGGTTTCTTTTTTGAGGGGGCTCACATTCGGCAATGCTCAGGAGTAATTCCTAACTCTGTGCTTAAGAATTATTCCTGGGGGCCAGAGCGATAGTCCAGTGGGTAGGACCTGCATGCTGCTGACCTGGGTTTGATCCCTGGCATCCCATATGGTCCCCCAAGCACCGCTAGTAGTAATTCCTGAGTGCAGAGCCAGGAGTAAACCCCTGAGTATTGCTGGCTGTGACCCAAAAGAAAGAAAAAAGAATTATTCCTGGAAGTGCTCAGGGGACTATGTCAGCTGTATGCAAGCCTACCCACAGTACTATCCCTCAATGCCCTTGACTAAGCAAGTTAAAAGAGTAGGTTTGTTGTCAAAGTCCAAGATATTTGTTTCTTTTCTCAAGTTTCTTTTTTTTATTTTGAGGCCATACCCACTGGTACTTGGGGGATCATGCAGTGCTGGGGACTGGACCAGGGCCTCCTCCAAGCAAAGCTTGTCCTTGTGGCTATCCTCAGACCTACAGAACAATAGGTTTGATTTTAAAGGTTGTTAAAAGCAAGCAAACAAGGGGGTGCAGGGCAGGGGGTACTGTACAGACAAGAGACTTCTAAGAGTAAGACAGAGGGTTGGTTACCTGTTGCCTGCAAGCTGGGCATGTGGTTCTAAGCTCCGCTGTTGGGACCCCAGGTACTATAACAGAGAGTGGTGCGGTGAGTGTGAGACCCACAACCAAGTGTGCATGTGACCCTCTTACTTTACAACAGGGGAAAGGAGAGTAGGAAAGAGGAATCTATGTGTACAGCTATGAGGGAATATATGTAAATGTATGTGTATGGTTTTATGTATATGTACTATATACAGTAGAAGAATAAATATATGCTTTTGATTCATATTCTTATGCATATACATGAGAGGAATATACACACACAATAAAAGTAACAAATTATATGTTTATAATTTATTTGCTTATTTATCTAAGACGACAACAGAATAGTGAGGCAAGCACATGTTTGGTTACCTCAGTGCTCTCCCCCCCAAAAATATTAGAAGCAGAAAGTGGGTGAGAACCCCAAGCAAAGAATGTCATTCCTAACAAGGATATGTGTATACACCCTGAAAGTGTGTGATCCAGCCAGCACCCTGAGTGTGCAAGAGGTACGCGTGTGTGTAAGAGAAAGACAGAGAGGAGAGAGTTGAGATAGAGAAAGAGAGAAAAAGAGAGAGAGAGAGAGAGAGAGAGAGTAGGGCTTGAGTGGAATCACTCCATTCAGCCTCCAGCTTCAAAGCAAGGTTTGATACATAATTCAACTAGTTTGTTTTGGGGTGGGGGTGACAGTTGGGCCTTACCTGGTGGTGCTTAGAGGTCACTCTCTGGGGTGTTTGGGTGACCAGGAAATGCCAGGGATTAGGTAGAGTGTTCAATCTTTTGTACTATCTCTTCAGGCCACTTAACTACAGATTTAGTCCTTTCCTGAAAGATCATCCTCAATTATGATTAACAAAAGCAGGCTAAGAACCCTTGCTTTCTATCCCGTTTGTCTACTTTCAATACTCAGTTCTATTCTAGCATTACTATTTCCAACTATTATTGTCAAACTGGTTCCTTCTCCTTACTTACTCACCATCCCCCACCCCAACACACACACACACACACACACACACACAGTAGATTCCAACCAATAACATTTATCATTTATCTGCCTTCACATTTATCATTTTTCTGTCTTCCCTCCTGTTGAATAGTGTGATATTGATAATTTTTCTGAAAATAAAAATGTTAACTTGGTTGTGAAGTGCTGCCTCAGGCCTTGTGGAATGTCACATACTCTTCTGAAGTCTGAAATATTCTGATTTTTTTAATCCATTTAGCCCAGAGGTTTTGTATAAGGGACTATAAATTTTTATCTTTTTTAAAAAAAATAGCTTTATTACTGCTACTGGCTCTCCCTGTGCCCAGCCGCTCACGAGGTGCCGAGGAAGGATGGCAGGTTCTAGCCCTGGCCCGCCACCCCAGCAGAGCCTTGCAACAAGCCCACTCCATGAGGGCCTCCATTCTCCACATCCGGACTTCTCTCTCGTCAGAACTCCACCCAGCAGACCAGCCTATCACAGCCCAGCTCGTGCCGCTGCAAGCGCGCCGCGGTTCATCAATAAATGCTGAACTTAGAGATGACCACAAGAGAATGCTACCCCCACGGCAGAGCCTGGCAAGCTACCCGTGTTGTATTTGATATACCAAATACCAGTAACAATTATAGACCTCATTCCAGAATGGATTGAGGCTCTTTATGTTCCTGGAACAAGCAGATGCCCTTGGGCTCTACTAGCATGAGACAGGGCATATGGAGATGTTACTGGGGCCCGCACGAGCAAATCGATGATGAAGCGAGAAGACAGTGATATAGCTTTAGTACATTACTAGCATACTAAAAGACTCTCTTTTTACCTTGCTAGAGAAAATGTCTAAAAAGTCAAGGGATAATTATTAAAAGAATCAAAATTCATAATAAGTCTTCAGGGGATATGGGACATAGGAGGGTGAAAATAGGCTCAAAAATTCAAGAATTTGAATAACAGGAACGGGAGGAGCAGCTTGATGAGCTAGGCCTGTGCCTTAGTAATGCATGCTGATGCATTACTAAGAGTGACCCCAAGTACAGAGAGCTGAGGAAGCCCTCAAGCCATTGGCATTCACCCTAAAAATAAACAAAAATAAATACCTGCACAAAAATAATTTCTAATAATGTATTTGATTTAGCATATTTTGTCTGATTTAACTGAAAATTAGTGATAATTAAAAATGTACTATATATTTGATTGAGAAATACAAAGAGCAATTCTTATGAAAAGTTGTTCTTATAAAGTGCTTCATGTATCTTGAGTTATTTTCACTACGAGAAGTCCCCTGGCAAAAAATACTTTCTATTATTATTATTAATTATTTTTTGTTTTTTGTGTCATATCCGGCAATACTCAGGGGTTACTCCTGGCTCTGCACTCAGGAATTACTCCTGGCGGTGCTCAGGGGACCATATGGGAGGCCGGGGATCGAACCAGGGCCAGCATGGACGGGCCGCCTGCAAGGCAAACGCCCTACCCGCTGGACTGTCGCTCTGGCCCAACTTTCTATTATTGTTAACTATCACATTTCCTTCATTATGTAAAATAAAGGCCATAGGAATAAGGGATTTGTTAAGGTTCTGAAATACTTTGGTCAAGTATAATAATCACACAAAACCAAATTCAAAGATACTAATATCTAGAAAGCGAATCAGTCTGTAAATACTGGAAACTGTAACCACCAGTATTATATAATCTGATTATCTTACATTATTGTCATCACGTACTATTAAGTGCAGGGCTGCGACACCTAGGTTGGACTTCTCTTTGACGCATTTCTATGAGCAAGGTAGTGACGTATCAGTATTCCATATACCACAGGGTTACCCTCTGCACATAACAGGTAAGTTACTGAACTATGGGGTGGGGGGGGGGAGTCATCACACATCAAAACAACAAACACTTCCGCTAGGCGGGGCCTGGGTCTGTGCGCCAATTCCGCGAGACCCAGGACGTGGAGGCAGAGCCAAGCCAAGAGAAAAGACCGATTAGGACTCCCAGAGCTCCAGCAGTTTAGCCGATCCCGCAGCGGGGATCGCAGGGGGTCTGCAGAGTGCCGAGGACCCACTCCAGACACAGCGGCGGCGGCAGGGGCGTGTCCCTATGCGGAAGCGACGTCACGAGAAAGTATTTCCCCTCCCACCCTCGGGTGGGTGTGGCCGCCGGTGGAGTCAGCCTGTGGTGGCGGAAGAGGTTCTGCGGCTGATGGCGCCTCGGAATTGGGAGCCTCTCTAACGCTCCCCCTCAGTTCGGGAGCCCCTCACTGGGTAAGGCACCTCCGTCACCCTTCCCCGGCGTCTCGGGTTGGGTGGCCCCGGGCTGGAGCTCTTTGGGTGCTCCAGATACGCCCTTCGAGTGTCGTCCTGAGGACGGTGTCCGTGGTGACGCCGCTGCCGGATGACTCCGTGTTTCTGTCCGAGGACCCGCCTTGCCTCCCGCACCGCGACTGTGAAGTGACGCGCTCCGCGGCGATGTCGGGTAGCCGAAGACTTGGAGAAAGCGACGGGTGCCTGCCCCGGGAGAGGCCTCGGCCGTCTGGGGGGCGCTGGGGAGGGAGGGGGAGTCGCGGGCCCCTTTGACCGGGCGCCCCTACGGCGAAGCTCCCTCGTCCGAGGCGCTGCTCGGCGGGTGAGCCCAGTGGAGGGGTCCCGTGCGACCCCCGTGGCGAGGTCGCGGCCGGCGCCCGCGCGAGGAGGGAAACCCGGGTGTTTTGGTTTGAGTCGTCAGTGGCGGAGGAGGCGGGGCGAGCCCGCGACGCCGGCGTTAGGGGCGGCGGGCGGAGTGGGCGGCGCGGGCCCGACGCCCAAGTTCACCTGCGCGACCCGCGGCGGCGGCGGGGTGACCCTGGGTGCGCTTCCCCGTGGGGACGGACCTCGGGCCCGGCGCCCAGCGCGGGGAGGGAGTCCCCCGAAGTCGGGGCCCAGCCCGACCTCTTCCTGCCACTTGGGCAGCTCCTCTTGGTTTCCCCTTCCAGTCCCCGCGGGGCTCAGGTTGTTGTGGAAACCTGCCCGGCGTTTCGGGGAGCCTTTGTCGAGGCTTGCTTAGGTGTGTCGGGGTGTGCGCACGTGAAACGAGCACGTGGACGGGCACCGGTGACCCTCGCGGTGATGGTTTCGTGTGGAAACACGGACCGCTGGCCTTTCTGTTGGCTTCTAGACGTCACGGGGTTCGGAATTGCAACTATGTCCGGAATTTCGGTGGGAACAACTTTCCCCCCCCCAAATTTGTTAATTTTTTTCAGCTCTGCATTCCGTTAATTGTGAAATTTCCACCCACTGCTTTCCAACAGTTGCTAATTATAATTCTGTGGCTCGGTTCCAAGAACATTTTTTGGTTAAAGGAATTGTTTGACTAGCATGGCAATTAACCCAGAAGGGCCCTCCAGGCCCTCTAAAGGATACGAAGTAGCCGCGGCCAGACTTTCGCTTTTGGACAAAGCCAAGGGTAGACCCGGCTTTGCTTCTGGCGCTAGAAATAGGGGAGGGGGCCTCTGCACCCCCGCTTTTAAAGGACACGCTTTTGCAGCTTTTGTTTGCTCCTCGTCATTTAGTAAGCTGCTTGCGCCCTCTCTTTATAATTATAGCTGCACCCATTTATTTGTGTAGGATCAGCAGTAAATAACTTTTACTTAATAACAGATATTTTGGAATTCTGGGTTCCAGGTTCAAAGTTTATACTGTTTTGTTGAACCTTTTTAAAGGATGTCAAACATTTATGAGTATTTAACAATGTTCTCTTGCGGGTCTTAATTCCCAGTTTGAAATTTATTGGATTGTATTCTTTTTGGAACTTAGATATTAAATAAAATTTTGACTTGTTTTCCTGGCTTTTTTAAGTTTATTTTGTTAACTCCAAGTAAAACTTTAGAAGATAAAAATTTTCCCTCTAAGTTATGGGCCAAGCTGATAGACTTTCAAAAAGGGTTTTAAAACTGCTTGAAAAAGTGAAATGTCCTGAAAAAGTGAAATGTGGTGAGACTGGCACCTGACTGACTGACCTTTAGCTGTAAAGAATTCTGGAGATAGGGCTTTCTGTAAGAGTGCAAAAATAAATAACTGGGGGATCTGCTTCTTCTGCTTCCCAGGACTGCTGGTAACCTTTTTCTGGTCTACCAATTAGTTTGTAGTTTTTAAGTTAAAATAGTTAGAAGCTAATAGAATGTCAGACATATTTTCCTCTTCAAATGCCTGTGTGCCCTTTTATAGGACTGGTGTTTGGAGGTCATTATAAAAGTTTATGCTGTTTTAATTGAAGGCTTCAAAAACTTTTGCTAGCTTTCTATCCCCGACATGTTATGTGTTTGTGTTGCAGTAGGGTTTTATTTGCACTAAAAACTATAAATGTGTTTATTGTGAACCTTTATTTGCTCTGGTTTTACTAACTTTAATCACGGAAGTTTTTAAACATGCAAAAGGAAAAAAAAATTTAAGAGACCACCATTTTCACTTATTCCCTCTTCTAATACCCCCACGCCCCCTTAAAGTAAGTTTCAGTTATCAGGATAGTTCAGTTATATTATAATTGGTTCAACATCTTTAATACAGATATTTTAAAGTACAGTCATAGTCAAATGATCACAGATGGCAGAATTGCCTTTTTGGATTCTAATTGTTACAAGTGACAAATTGAAAGTGCTTTGATTTTGTATGTTTTGTATGCTTCTAGTCTGGGCTGTTTTCCATTTAGCTGATGATGGATTTACTTTTTAAAGGGTTAGCCAAGTAAAATGAGTATTAGGAGGCTCTGGAAAAATAATATAACAAAATGCTATCTCTTGGGGGCCGGAGTGATAGCACAGTGGGTAGGGCATTTGCCTTGCACGCAGCCGACCTGGCACAGATCCCTGGCATCCCATATGGTCCCCCGAGCAACGTCAGGAGTAATTCCTGAGCGAAGAGCCAGGAGGAACCCCTGAGCATTGCTGGATGTGACCCCAAAACAAGCAAAAAAAAAGAAATGCTTTCTCTTCAGACCTGGAAATGTTTGAAGAGGAAGCAACAGTATAGGTAATAAAATGTTTGCTCTGCCCGTTTGTTTTAGCTAAGTGATTAACTGAGTCCCAGCAGTGTAGTATTTGTCCTTGATACAACAAAACTGCATTTTAGACGGGAGACTGTATGTTATAAAGTTTCTAGCATGGCAGACACAAAGAAAGTCTAGAGAGATTAAAATTTTTAGACAGCAGTAGAAAACAAAAGAGGCATGTAGGCACATGTCATGCCTTTCAGACTGTCTGGCCTTGGGATTCTTGACTGGAAAATTGACGTCGAGGCTTGTATTTTAACGTATCTGTGCTTCTGCAAGTGTTAGAGAATGGGAGGCAGTATTTAGTATGGTAAAACTGTTTTCACTATCCTTTGCATGTTTCGGCCATATTTATTTCTCTTTAGCCAACTGAGGTGCATGAAGTTAGTATTTTTCTCAGGATGTTTGTGAAACTACACTTACCAGGGGTTACCACAAGGTGATGCAGTGACTGCACATTACTTGTTCACTGGACCATGTGTGTTGGTGGTGTGTGTGCTTGCAAGGATACATGTGTAGTTCATATATACGAGTCATCTTGTTACATGGACATTTTCAGTGAATTTTAGCATTTTTGTGAATTTGTGCTCTCATCTGTTTGAAGAGTGAAGTTGAGGGCCTATGGGAGTTAGACATTTTATTTTGCCTATTTAAAATTGTTGAATCTTTGAAATTACATGCAAATGACTATTACCATGTTAACTTACAACTAGAAGCAATATAATTACAAAGGAAGTAAAACAGTGAGGGGGATAATTTAAAAAATACATGTAGTCATAATTTCATTGGATTATTTTAAAGGCTCATAAAAGTTTAATAAAGATTATTAGGATGATTATATTATCTTTTCAGATTTACAAGCATGATCTATTTAAAGTGATGTTAGGGTTTCCTATTAAAAAATGAATTGAATTTTTGGGGGATGAATTGAAAATGAAATTTCAGGTCAGAGAGCTAGTACAGGGTTAAGGAATTTGCCTTGCATGCAGCCTAGCTCAGTCCCTAGCACTGCATGATTCCTCAAGAAACCCTGGGGAGGGAGTGAGGGGAATAGTGGTCCTGTGTGTCTCAAATGGCTTTCTTTCCAAAAGAAGAGATTTTATGTTGTGCTTAGAACAATGGAAAAAATACATAGGGAAAAATTAGAATCGAATGAAAGTTTTCTAAAATCTTCCTGCCCCCCTCTCCCCTCTTTTGAGCCACATCTGACTGTGTTCAGGGCTTACTCTTTGCTCTGCTCAGGGACTAGTTCTTGGTGTTGCTCTGGGGGACCATATTAGGGTGCTAGGGATCAACCCTGGTCAGCTGTGTGCAAGTACTGACCTGCTGTATTGCCCTACAGCTCCTAAAGTATTTTTTTAAACAACTTCATAAAGACAGTCTGTGGCAGAATAAGTTTGGTCTTGATGCATTTATAAGCATATGTACACAATATGCGTATGTAAATGCTTGTATGTATGTTTTGTGCTAAATCATACTATAAAATATTTTTTTAGTAAGTTGTAAGTTTAAGAGTGGATTATGGACTTTCAAAACTTATTGAGGATAAACAAATTGTGAACTGTTGTCTTGTTTTATAACATCTTACGTTACTTTTGGAAACTGGGTGTATGTTTGTGTGTGTGTGTGTGTGTGTTTTTGTGTGTGTGTGTAAACAGCACATGTGTGTGTTGTGTGTTTTGGCCTCATCTGGATATGATGGACTTCTAGGGCGATTGAACTGGGCATTGAACCAGGGT
Source organism: Cryptotis parvus (assembly GCA_021461705.1). Taxonomy (NCBI): domain Eukaryota; kingdom Metazoa; phylum Chordata; class Mammalia; order Eulipotyphla; family Soricidae; genus Cryptotis; species Cryptotis parvus. The sequence continues at coordinate 29,739 of JAJIBD010004991.1, forward strand.
CAGATGCATGCAAGACAAATTTCTTAATGTACTTTTTAGATACAAGTTAAGTTTTAGGAAAAAGTCTCTTTTTACTACTATCTGTTAAAACATGGGAAACTAATTTTATATTACCTTTTCTTTTCCTGAATATCTTTTTCTGAGAAACCTAAGTACTCTCTCCGTTGAGAAATCCCATTGATTCTTTTTTAGTTTTGGTAGTTAAAAAATTTGATTAAATTGCATTTACTGTTTAGTTTCAGACAGTAGTATTCTAGTCTGTAGTATAGTGAACATTGAAAAAGTCTGTGGCTCAGACAATAACAGAAGTTAGGACCATGATCTTTCACATTTATACACTATAAGGATCATTCTAGTTGCAACAAACTGGCGAGGTTAATGGGGAATGAGAAATTATAATGTCACATTAGAACTCACTATTGAATATACACATAGAGACATCATAAACCGTTAATATCTGTAGGGAAAGCCACAAAGTGTAAGAGAAAGAGAAATACATAGACAGAGATAGAAAGAGAAAGAAAAGGTGTGTGCTATAGGGCCAGGCTGGGGTTGGGTGGGAGGGTATGTTGGGTCATTGGTGGTAGGGAATGGGGCACTGGTGGAGGGATGGGTGCTGGAATACTGTTTGACAGAGACCCAATTATGAACATCCTTGTAATTATATATCTCACAGTGGTGTAATAAAAATTAAGGGGAAAAATCTGTGGCTAATTTCTCCTCCCCCACACTCACCTTTATGAAGCTGTTGATTTGCAGATACTGTTTTTAGAAATAATTGCATTATGACATAGTCCTCTTCAAGCCAGCTTATTGCAGGCAATCCAAAGCAACAAATATAACTCCTGAGTTATTTTAAGCAGCCATTGTTGGCTTAGCAGAGTGATGCCCAGTATATTTCAGTAAAATTGCTTTCACCATACCATCAGGCATAAGGGAAGTGCTTATATTTTGAAAGTCTTTCACATCAGAACTTAGGTTTTGCCTTAGTGGTTTAAACTGGTCAGCAGAAGAAACGACTACAGTCTTAGACTTTAGGAATAAAACCTTATTGTTAAAGTGTGAGTAGACTCTCCCCCACTGTGCTCGCCTTTACCACAGTGGGCTTTCAGCCTCTGGTTTGCAAACCTGAGCCTCTGCAGGAATTTCCTGCCAGCTCAAGAAAGTTATTGCCACTTAACACATGATTTTCATTTTTATGCCATTGGATTTTAAACTGAACGTACAAAGTGCTATTCTAAATAATTGTTTTTATTTTTACCTTAGCAGTCTGAAATATTCTCCACCCCTTTTTTTTTACTGGCGCACAGGGATTAAAAAAAGTTGAAAATCACTGCTTTGTAAACTTTATTTACAAAGCAAATTTATCTAGCCCCAAATGTTATTATTTCAGAAGATCCCATTTTTAAATAGGTTTTTTGTCTTTGAACCACTCCTGGCTGTGCTGAGAGCTTACTTTGGTCTCTGCTCAGGGACTACTCCCTAGTGGGACTGGGGAAACCATATGGGATACTGGGATCAAACCCAGATGGGTCATAGGCAAGGCAAACTCCCTGCCTGCTTTATTGCTCTGGATTGAAGATTTTGGTTTTTTTTTTTTTTTTGGGGGATTTGAGTAACCACCAGGTTGTTCAGGATTTATTCCTGTCAGTAGCTTGGGGACCATATGTGATGCTGGCAGGCGTCACTTGGCGACTGTATGTATTGCTAGCAGGGGCCACATGCTTGGGGAACTTTAGGTGATGTTGGGGATAACCTGGGGTTGTCTATGTGCAAGGCAAGTCACCTTAACCTTTCTACTGTCTCTCAGGTCCTGAGATTACTGTTTTGACAACTTAAAAGTATGTGTCTTAGATTAGTGTTATAGTTTCTATGTATTTATAGAATCAGTGATTGTACTGAGTCTGGAACAGTATAGATAATGTTTCCAATAAATTGTTCTTTTTATGCAGAGCAAAAAACGTGGATAACATTTGTGTCTGCAGATTTTTATGATTCACTTTCACCAGCTTGAGCAGTCACTCGATATACTAGAAATTCAGTAGCATGAATTTTATAGGTACTATATGTTAAAAAAATACATGTTTAATTTATTGAAAATTTTTAATTAAATCACATATTTTTTAAAGTATTTTATTATACCACTGTGAGATATACAGTTACAAAGATATACAATTAAAAAGTTCATATTTGGGTTTTGGTCATACAGTGTTCCAGCACCCATCCCTCCACCAGTGCCCATCTCCCACCACCAACTACCCGGTTCCCTCCCAGCCCTCCTCCATGGCAGGTTCTTTTTTTCTTTCCCTTTCTCTCTCTTTCTCTTTTCCTTCCCTTCCAGACTATGGTTTACAGAACATACATTAAAGAGTTGTCATGTGTATCTTTTGCCTGTATTTAATGCTCAGTTCTAGATTGGTATTAGTACCAATTAGACGATTGTTAGCACACTGTTTCATTTTCTGTCTTACCTAGCCTCTGACTCCCACACGTTTGAAATCACATATATTTTTTTCTTTTTTAAAAAGATAACCAATTCATATGTTTAACAAAAGATAACCAATCCATAGTGTTCTCATATAATTTTAGCTATATTGCACATTGCATTGTGCAATGCTAACACATTTGCATCCGTGCGTATGGAGGTCCGGTATTCGTTTTGTTGTGTGCAGGGTTCACACTCAGTTGGGGCACACATGTTATGGCTGTGCTTGCCTTGGAAGTTGTTGCACACGTGTGGCTACATGGTTACACTTCCTGACCATGGTGTCTGCACATTTCAGGTGTTGTATTTCTGGGGTTACATCCTTTTTGGTGGTGCTTACATAGCTGGATGTATAGTGTAACCAAAAATCATCTTTGGTGCCAGGCAGTAAAGCTGTCAGACTCAAATAGGAGCTGCCAGGATTATCCAGACCTTGTGTAATGCAGGGGATTACTTGGGGAGACTATTACCTCCCCCTCTTCCACACTTCTCTGTCTCTACCTTCTCTTTCCTCCTTCTCTTTTTTCTCTCTTTTTCTGTTTCAGGTTTCAGACCTCTAGGCAATTGCTTTACCTGAGCTACACATCAGGAGGCCCTACCTGGGGAGCAAACCAGTGTGTACAATCATGTACTCAAAGAAATATTACTGTTGTTGTCATTTTTTTATTTTAAAGACTTCTAATGATTTAGTCTAGGGAATCTTGACCTGACCGCAGGTCAGGAGTGAGAGGTTAATGAACAACAGTATAGACACTTTGAATCTAGAGAACAGATGGGTGTGGGCTGGAATAGGAAAATGATTAAGGGCTCAACATAGAAAAAGCTAATTGATTAAATAAAATCATTCTTTTTAACTTGTTTCAGTTGTCTTTCTAAGGGTTGGCAGTTTATATTGGAAGTGTGCTCTAAGTACCCCTTGTTATGCCCCCTGCCTCGCACACAGCCATTTTCTGTTTTGATCCCTGACTCTATACACAGGCCTCTGAGTATAGAGCCAGGATTATAAGCCCTGAGCACCATCAGGTGTGACCCAAAACATACACCTCCTCCGCCACCCCTCACTCCAGAAATAAAATACCCCCTTGTTCATTTGTTTTTAGAAACCAAGAACTAAACTTGAATTGAGTTGAGGCTTACTTTTTATTTTTAAACTATCATTCCTTTGTAACCTTCTAGCCCCGATTGGAAATAAGTTTTCCAGTTTGTTTTTGTATTTAATAACTTTTAAAGAATTCCTATATTAACAACCCCACAGTGTGATATGCGAATTTCCATAAAACATTACGTGTTTTTAGATATGTTACTTCTTAGTGGGCATCACTCAGCATGTGTGAATTACTTGTTTCAGGGTCACGATGACATCCTTTCAGGAAGTCCCATTACAGACCTCCAACTTTGCCCATGTCATCTTTCAAAATGTGGCCAAGAGTTATCTCCCTAATGCGCACCTGGAGTGTCATTATACCTTAACTCCGTGTATCCGTCCGCATCCGAAAGACTGGGTTGGTATATTCAAGGTAAGAAAAAGCTTCTTTGTAATTCTTTAAGTAGATTGATATGTTAGTTCAATTCTGCACTAGAGGGTAATTTTTTTATAAATGTGAAGTGTTCAGATTTATAAATGTAAAAAGGGTCAACTTTATTCAAGAATTTGGGAATTTTTTTCCCCTTCCACTTATTTTGTTTCTTCTCTGCAAACTGAAAAAAATTATCTTTTCCTTTGGTTTACTGTGGTAAGAACAGTTTCTCCCTACCATCTGTAATTTTTTTTTACATGTTTAAAACCATATTAGCCCTTTCTATTGTCCTGCATGACTTAATTTGCTCTTGTTTTATGTTTTAATGAAAGTATCTGTTTTCCATGATTAGCAAACTACTGATGGAAGAAATTCTGTTCTTTTACTTTTTGTATGCTACTCGTTTGAAAATTTTATTGAAATCATTACAGTGGTGCTTCACTATAAAGATGTTTTCTGGAATTTACAGCTTTATGGGGGCTGGGGTGGGGGCATTAGTATGGGGCCACTTAAGCAGTGCTCAGGGGGCCCAAGTATCTTTACCAGATACACATGACCTGATAGTGAGGGCCTAATGGTTTGAGAGTACAAACCCAAGGATGCAGTGTTTCTGGCTCAGCAGTGCCGGTGGCCACTAGGAGGGCCACATTTCCCTGCTTTTCCCCACATATTCCACAAGGGCCACATATCAGATGGCCCTTGGAGGTGGTGTGGGGATCTGAGCTGTCTCCAGCCTCTGGTGATTTCAACTTTTCTTTGGGCGTCACGTAGAGACCCAGAATATGAATGTCTTTGAATTGTCAAAGTGTAAGAAATGTCTGAACAATAGAAATTTAGTTTTGGGGCCATTCAAGCAGTGTTCAGTGATCCTGGGGACTACTCTGATGATACTCATCTAACCCGCTGTCTATTATAGGACTTTCCAGGAGGGCCACGTAGTGCTGGGGAGCAAATTCTCGGCTGCTTGTATGCAAAGCATGTGCTGTAGCAGTTTACACTATCTCCTTGGCCTCTAAGCGTTCTTTTTTGAAAATTTCTTTCAGTCATTGTTCTGCAGGAGTAGAAAGTTGAAAACCAGTGGTCCATTGTCTTGGTTATGTCTGCTGGTTTGTGGACTGGTATGTAGGACAGGTGCTCACTGCAGTGGGTAAAAATGCTCTTTTAGAGTACTCTAGGTTCTCCCTTTAGAATTTGTTTTATTTTAGAAATGATTTTAATGGTTTGAGTTTTTTAAGTAATACCCTGCAATATTCAGGGCTCTGTGCTCAGGGATTACTTGTGGTGAAAGGTCAGATGTATTCAGAAAAATTACTGGACAAAACAAATTGTTGACTGTTAATGACCTCCCAGTTCCTTTTATTTATTTTTTTAAAATTTAATTAATTTTTTTTTTTTTGGGTCACACCCAGCAATGCTCAGGGTTACTCCTGGCTCTGCATTCAGGAATTACTCCTGGCGGTGCTCGGGGACCATATGGGATGCCGGGTATCAAACCCAGGTCGGTCGCGTGCAAGGCAAACGCCCTACCCGCTGTGTTATCGCTCCGCCCTCTCCCAGTTCCTTTTAAATCCCTGATTCCTTGGTGTTGCTGAATGGATAAATTATTAATTTTTGTGTCACATTTTAGGTTTGCCAGACTCCAACTCAAGATTACTGTTCACTGAAAGCATTTTATGGAATCATTCAGTTTCTTTGTTTAGTTTTGTTTTGGGCTTACATTCAGCGATGCTCAGGGGTTACTTCTGGCTCTGCACTTAGGAATTACTCCTGGCAGTGATTGGGGGACCAGAAGGGATGCTGGGATTGAACCCGGGTTGACCATGTGAGAGACAAACTCCCTACCTGTTGTGCTATTGCTCTGGCTCTTCATTCAGTTTTGATTTTATGTGAGATGTGGACATCAAGTTTAAAATGCTAGTTGAGATTTACTGGTTTCTGTGGAGAGGAAGAAAAAGCAGGGAGATGGGATTGACAGGAAAGGAAGGGCACTCCTGGTAAGAAAATTGTATAAGGTGAGAATGTTTAGTTAACTTAAACTTTGTTTTGGGAATTGAGGAAATGAGGTTGAAGGTAAGTTTCTTTTGGGAAGTCTTTAGGCTAGACAGAATGATTGTGATAAATTATATTTCAAAAAAGATGAATTTTTGGCTCACTCTCTGCCTCTGGAGCAGCCTGCATCTCCCCTCTTGAGATGTGTACTCTCTCTGTCTTTCCCTACTCTTTCCCGTCCTAAAATCTCCTTAATAAAGTCTGTTTTACTTTAAAAAAATGAATTTTTTTAAGTATTTTATTATACCACCGTGAGATATACAAATAAAAAAGATATACAATTAAAAAGTTCATGTTTGGGTTTTGGTCGTACAGTGTTCCAGCACCCGTCCCTCCACCAGTGCCCATCTCCCACCACCAACACCCCGGTTCCCTCCCCCTTCCCCAGCCCACCTCCATGGCAGGTTCTTTATTTCTTTCCCTTTCTCTCTCTTTCTCTAAAAAAAAAAGATGAATTTTTTAAAAGATGACTTGTTCTCTCTTTTTGGGTTTTATTTAATGACTCAATCTTAATGATTTCCTCCCTCCACTTTCTTTAAACACCATGGTTTGCAAAGTTATTCATGATGTATTTGTTACAGGCATTCAATATTCTAGCACTGTTCTCACCATCATTCCCATCATTATTCCTTTTCTTTTCTTTTTTTTTGTTTATTTCCCATCACCATTCCAACACCTTTTCTACCACTATGACCTTCCCTTCACTATAGTCCCTATTTTCCCAAACATCCCTCAAGCCTGCCCCCATAGCAGACCCAAAATAATTTGTTTGATATTGCTTGTTTTCAGTAAATAACTAATGAAATTATAGAAAAATACTTTAATAAAAGAAAAGTCGTGAAAATTGCACGTGAAAAATGCACCATGGGGGCATCACGTCCTTGTCTTAGAGTTTACTAAGCTGCTGTTGCTAGATGATCCTTCTGTGTCATTTGCTAACCGAGCTTAGTTAGCTTCTATGTTACATTCCCGTCCAATTTAGTTTGCTCCTTTTAGGATGTCAATATTGTATTTTGAGATGTCACTCCAGAAAATCCAGAGTATTTAATTGGGCACTGAGCTTATATTTACATTGTCGTGGGGTGGAATGTGGGTATGACTGCCAGGGCTTCAGAAGTACAGGGGGAGAATGGGGAGGTAGCACACCCTCACTCCGAGAAGGCCCGAAGTTTTCAGCCCTACAAACCCCATGTATCTGATGGTTTTGGCAGTTTGACATCTCTGGAGTTCATTTGTGAGGTGGTGAGGGTGGAGTCTGTAGGTATGTAGCAGTTGTTAGGGTCAGAGTGTGGCTGTCAGGGCTTCAGCGGGGCAGGGACTTGTTATACACTCCCTTGCTTGGTCCTCCCACATCATCCCGGGGCTCTCTGTGACTGGTGTATCCAAGGTTTTGTGGCTAGTTGATCTCTTTCAAGATGAAATCTTGAGTCTCTGCAGCAGGGCTAGTGGATAATTTTTCCTTTGTATTTACCCAAACACCAGAGGCTAGAGGAAGAGTACTTCAGATAGGGCACTTGCCTTGCATGCCACCAAAAGTTCAATCTCTGACACCCATATGGTTCCCAGAGCCTGCCCAGGGGTGATTCCCTAATTGCAGAGCTGGGAGTAAGCCCTGAGCACTGTCAAGTATGGCCCTAAAACAAAACAAGAGCAAAACAACAGCATTTAGTTAAAAAAAAATATTTTTAATTAAAAAGGTGGAAGAATAAAAAAATTATTCCAAACACATATTTTTCCATATTTCTGCTTGACTTTGTGTTCTTTTATTTATTTTTTATTAAATATTTTATTATACCACCGTGAGATATACAATTACAACGTTGTTCAAGTTTAGAGGTTTCTGTCACATAGTGTTCCAACACCCCGCCCTCCACCAGTGCCCATTTCCCACCACCTATGTCCCCAATTCCCTCCCCCTCCCATAGCCTGCCTAAATGGCAGGTTCTTTATCTCATATTCTTGCTTTAGATATTATCTCTTTCCAAGATTAGTATCCTTCATTTGACTTTATTTCATTCTTTTTACCCCATAACCTCCATCTGTTCTTCAATGCTTTTATGTAAGCTGTAATCTGAAATAAAAATTGAAACCTGAGGTTTTCTTTTCAGGAAAAAAAAGCAATGTCAATGTCCTCCCTGGTAGTATATCATCTTTAAGCAAACAGCACACTTCAGTTACACTGGAAACTAAGACCCTAAACCCCAATAATTCTAGCACACTGCTGGAGTGCAGTATTGCCCGCTTTGGTAAACAGTAATGTAAATATGTTTTATTAAAATAAATCTTTATTTTGAATATTTTTTTTCTTTTTGGGTCAAACCTGGCAATACTCTGGGGTTACTCCTGGTTCTGCATTCAGGAATTACTCCTGGCAGTGCTCAGGGGACCACATGGGATGCCGACGCTCAAACCCGGATTGGCCATGTGAAAGGCACTATTTCTCCAGCCCCAGCATGACATTTCTTGTTTGAAACTTTTAAGTTGTGGTTTATCCATACTCAGTATCTTGTTATGCCATATACGACTTTATATGACCTGATCCACAGCTTTGTTGTGTGGAGGGGGAACAGATCATTCTTTGGGGCTTATTTTTTGCCATGATAATGCTGAACTATTTTTTTCTGAACTCGGAAAACCCTAACTTTTCTCTAAGCAATAAATATATAGATTAATAATATTAACCATACCTTTCCACCTTTTGCCTAGATAATAGTTAAAACTCAATATAAATTCAAGAACATAGTTAAAACTTTTAGAAGATTAGGATCAAGAAAGTAATGTTAATACCATTTCTTAGTAATAACAATCGCTGCTCACTGGCATATAATTACATATACCTACTAAATGTATATAATATATGCTGTTGATTCATTGTAGAATTCATTGAATTAAATTTATGCTATTGGACATCCTTATTTATTAGACAGTCTAGGGTGATGCATAATAAAGATGTTTATTTTGTTCATACTTTTTATGGGCAAGGTTTTGAAAATGTGATTACCACATTTATGGTATTGTATGTTTTAAATACATTGTACTGCAGATTGTTCTAAAGAATGATTTTATTTATTTATTTTGTAGTTTGTGTACCTAAGGGTCAATACCGAAGGGTCAAATACAAAGCCATATTCCTAGCTTTCTCAAGGATGATTTTAATAGATATGATGGTGACAGGCAGGCAGGGAGAAAGTCCCCAGATAATGGAAGTGTGTGATATGCTTGAGAAAGAAGGAATTGAATTTACCTGGGATAGTTTAGAAGATGAATTGGGCAAGTTTGGATCATGTTGTAGAGTGTTTTAATTTTTGGTTGAGAAATAGTTTTTAAGCAGTGATGAATAAAATTCAGAGGTGGACTTTAATCTTGTGCTCAGTAAGACAACTTTTAAATAAAAGAGAACAGAGGCAGAGAGAATGCTCCTAATTTTCTAGGTGAGGTGATGAAAACCTCAGTTGAGAAGGCAATCAGCTATGTCTAATGATCCCTTATGTAGACTCCAAGGACTTATCAGTTAAATGAGTTGGGACTGGAGCTCATTTTGGAGCTTTGAGTGTAGTCAGGGTGCAGGAGGAAGGTGATGTGGTTAAGTGTAGGGAATGCTTAAAGTGTGAAAAAGATTCTGTCTTTCTACTACAGGAGGAAGTCATAGTGCGCTGGAATAGGTTAAACAGGAGATTTCTGACTTGCCCAGATAGCCAGGACATAGAAGTGTGAGCGAAGAATTAAGTGACTATTATTTAGCCTGGATGTTGGGAAGGGTAGGAACTTGGACACAAGGAACAAATAGGACATCAAAAGGACAAAGGAGGGCCTGAGCAATAGCCCAGCGGGTAGGGCGTTTGACTTGCACGCGGCCAGCCCATGCCAGCCTGGGTTCGATCCCCAGCATCCCTATGGTCCCCGAGCACCGCCAGGAGTAATTCCTGAGCATTGCCGGGTGTGACCCAAAAAAAAAAAAAAAAAAAGGACAAAGGATACTATCATGAATTTGGGTGTATTAATTAAAATGCTTAATTGAACATGAAGTCCAAGTGGATAGGACATTGAGTAAAGCCAGATAACGGCTGTAACTTGAGTTGGAAGTTTTTAAGCATTTGTTGTCCAGGGGAGGGAGAAGGAAGGCTTGGGCCATACCTGGCTACTCATGGCTTTGTACTGGGGCTCACTCCTGGCTGTGCTGGGGAGAACACATAGATCCCTCTGGTACCTAGGATTGAATTGGGGTTGGCTGAGTGCTAGGCAGGCATCTATCCCTGCTACTATCTCTCTGGCCTGACCCCTCACCTATCTCTTTGACCCTGTCTTATATTTTTGTACTTTTCGAAGATGCCATATAGACTGTTGAGGAAATTGAAAGTGAATTGTTTTATGTGTCAGGCATCAATGTAGACACATAAAGCCCCCCCAGTTAGGCACTGTTCTCATAGTATTTGATTGACAGCTGATTAAAGCAAACTTTATTGGGGCCAGAGTGATAGTAAAGCAGGTAGGGTGCCTGCCTCGCTGGCATCTGACCTGGTTTGATCTCTGGCATCCCATATGGTCCTTCAAGCACCACCAGGAGTAATTTCTTTGTGCAGAGCTGGGAATAATATCCCTGAGCATTGCCAGGTGTGACCCAAAAAAGCAACCCCACAAAAAAAATAAATTTTATCTATTTATTTTGGTTCATACGTTTGGCTATGCTCAGATATTGTTCTTGCCTCTGCAAAAATCACTCCTGGTAGTGCTTAGGAATCACTCCTGGTAGTGCTCAGGACCGTATGGAATTCTGGGGAATGAACCTGAGTCAGCTGCATGCAAAAGCAAGTACCTTCCCTGTTATACTACCTCTCTGGCCCCACTTTAATTTTGTTTTGTTGCTGTTTGTCAATATTGAGCAGTGATACTATGTTTGAATGTTTTTTTCAAGACTTTGTTTCCCTTTTATTGTTTTTGTTTATTTTTTCCCTATCTTTTGTCATGTTTTCTTTTCCTGCCTTGTTCTCCTTTCTACTCCATTATATTCTGTTTGTTTGTATGTATGTATGTATGTATATATGTATGCATGTATGTATGTATGTATGTATTTGCCACACCCAGCAATGCTCAGGGGAGCTCCTGGCTTGTGCTTGGGGGTTGCTCCTGACTGGGGGTGGGATAGGGTGGGCGGTACACACCAAAACTCCAGCTTTGAGCCATGTCCCTGGCCTACTATTTTATCTCATGGAGGTTTATTTAGACTTTTTAATGATATTTTTAAGAGTCTATATTATATTTTCTCTGTATACCAAGGCATTCGCATTTTTTTATTTTTAAATGAAAGGATATTTACTCTTGATAATATAATTTCTAAAAGCTATGATAAAGTATAAGCAAAAAGAAAGAAAATTAATTTCCTTATCCTTTGTACTCCTATCTCCCCTGAAAACAATCTGTTATTAGTTTGCTCTAAATAATTGCTGTTTCACAAATTCATAGGTTTATTTTGTAGATCATCTTAGTTGTATTTCTTGGGACTCTTGCTCGGCCTTGCATAGCCAGCACATTTAGTTTGTCTTTCTTAGGTAGGGCTTGTGCGTCTCTCCCTTTACCACCTCCCCACTTCTGTCCCCTTCTATCTGTCTCTTTACAAATGCTCTATTACCCTTTTTGGTGGAACAGATAAGAGAGTGCAAGTAAAAATAAAACAATAGCAGGCCCCAAAACAAACACAAGACTTTCAAGAAGTTGGATATCAAATTATACTTTGATATAGACTGCTTTTATATAATTTTGTTTTGTTTGGGGCCATACACTCCTGACTCTGTTCAGGGACCCTATGGGGTGCCTCAGAGTGCATCTGTCAGCTACATGCAAGACAAGCACCTTACCTGCTGTACTATATCACTGGCCCCCTACATTTTTGTTCTGGGGCCACATTTGGTTGCTCGGTGAATGCTGGTTGCTCAGGGGGGCCTCTGGTGTCAGGGCTTCACCGGGCTCCCACCTGCAAAACAAGCTCTCCAGCCTTTTGAACTGTTTCCTTAACCAGCCCCTGTTTACTTAATTTTATTATATTGTTAGGTCTGATATACTTGTTAAAAATCATAATTTGTAATTATATTAAAAGTATATTTTAGGATACAATGAAATGATACTGTCATTTGATTTTAAACTGTACTTATCATGTAAACCTTTTATTTCCTTTAAGGTTGGATGGAGCACTGCTCGTGACTATTACACATTTTTATGGTCTCCTATGCCTGAAAATTATGTAGAAGGATCAACAGTCAATTGTGTATTAGCATTTCAAGGTAAGAACTGAAAACTGCAAGTCAGTGAAGGTTGTATTACCATTTAAAATGGACTTTACTGCAAATAACTATTTTTCATGTTCAGGATGAATTAAGAGTATAAATAGTGTGGGCCGCATTTGAAAGGTCTTTTGCATATGAAAGTGGGTGTTTTTTTTTTTTTTTTTATTTTTTTTATTTATTTTTTTTTTTTTTTTTTTTTTTTTTAATTATCAGGTGTCATAATTGGTTCTTGGTAATACAGTATTCCAGCACCCATCCCCCCACCAGTGCCCCATTTCCACCCACCAAGTACCCCCCCCCCCCCCCACCCCCACCCCCCCCGTTTCCTCTCTTTCTCTCTCTCTCTCCTCTCCGCATCTCTCTCCCTCTTTGTAATTTTACACATTACACTTTCTTTGGTTCATACCTGGTGATGCTTAGGGGTCACTCTTGGCTTTGCTCTCAGGAATTACTCCTGGAAGTACTTGGGATACCATATGGGATGCCAGGGATGAAAACTGGGCCCAGCGCATGCAAGACAATGACCTGGTTGTGCTATCGCTCTCGCCCCTTTTCATATGATAAAACAGTGTTATTAGTGATAATAGAAAAATAGAACAAATTAAGAGGGCAAATACTCAATATGAAAACCACAAAGATGATTAATAGGATTTATATAGTATATCCATTTTATAGGAAAAGTTGGAAATAATAATATAAGATTTATTTAATTTTTGCATTAGCATTCTATACAGATTAAAAATTCTAAGAACTCTTAGAATCATAGGATTTGTTATCCAATGGTTTTGTATTATGTTTTAATTTTGTATTTTATTTACTTTGAAAAAAATATATATATATATATTTTTTTTTTTTTTGGGTCACACACGGCGATACTCAGGGGTTTCTCCTGGCTCTGCACTCAGGAATTACTCCTGGCAGTGCTCGGGGACCATATGGGATGCCGGGGATCGAACCCGGGCTGGCATGGAGCCAGCCGCGTGCAAGGCAAACGCCCTGCCCGGCTGGGCTATCGCCCGGCCCTGAAAATATATTTTTATTTTCCTTTTGTTGCTACTGTTGTGATGACCAGTGGTCACGTGAGCCTTTTTATGATGCTGCACACTAGGATGTGGTACTCAAGATCCTTGAACTTGGTGCTTGCTTGAGGATTGCACACTCTGTAGAACTTGATAGGGGGTGCACACATTCAGTTATGCTCTTTGGGGGAATCGGGCTATTAGCTTTGTTGTTTGCAAATTTCTTTTCAGGTGCAGTGCTCACTGACGGTTGTGTACTTTGTTTACAGTGCTTTCATATTCTTTGCTCTGTGTGTGGGTGGACTGGGGATCAAACTTAATGGCCTCATGCCTGCAGGGAAGGTGCTTTTAGCCTCAGAGCCATCCCATTGGCCCTTGACTAAGGGTTTTACCAAAGCAAAAAAAAAAATTTTGGTGTCTGATTGAATCCAGGTTCTCATAGATGAGGGCTGAGCTTCATCCCTACACTAAATCAGATATTTAGTGTTGGTTATAATTTCATTGTTAGTTATAACAACGTATGTTATTTATGGATTCTGTATCAATATACCGTGCGTAAGCAATAAATTATAAAAAAAAAATCAGTAATACTCAGTTATATAGATGTTCCATAGTTTATACATTCATTTTTGTATTAAAAGTATCTTACTTCCCTCCAAGTTTTGCCAATTGTGAATAAAGCAGCTGTAAGCATTTATATACAACTTTTTGTATTAGTGAATGTGAGCATTTATACACAACTTTTTGTATTGGTAATGTTTTCAGTTAAGTTAGGAAAATATCAAGGAATCGAATTGCTAGTTTTTATGCTAAGAATATTTCACTGTATCACTGTCTTCCCATTCATCATCGATTTGCTCGAGCAGGCACCAGTAACATCTCCATATGTTCTGTCTCATGCTAGTAGAGCCCAAGGGCACCTGTTTGCTCCAGGAACATAAAGAGCCTCAAACCATTCCATCAGGCTCTGGGAATGAGGTCTGTAATTGTTACTGGTATTTGGCATATCAAATACAACACGGGTAGCTTGCCAGGCTCTGCCGTGGGTAGCATACCTGGGGATCAAACTTACACTACCTTGTAATGTAGCAGTCCCCTTTTGTGTTTCTATCAGCAGAAAATGAGAGTTCTTGCTTTATATCTTTGTCAGCGTTTGGTATTGTCACTGTTTTTGGATTTGGGTGGTTAGAGTTTTTAATATTCCCCTGACCAGAAAAGGACCGCACAAAAAGAATACAAAATTTCACCAAAATAAATTTTGTCTATGATGAACATAAGTGCTAAAGTCTCAGCAAAGTTTTGGCAGTTTCACAATATGTTAAAAGAGTAACCAGTTAATGAATTCACAGTAAATGAATTCACTGTGACCAAGTGGGATTCATCCCACAGAATGGAAGGATGGCTAGTATATAAGCATGTTAATTTAATAACAACATCACAAAAAGATAAAAATTTCGTGCTGAAAAAGCATTTAATGAGTTCATTTATCATAAAAAATTATAAGGATGTAAAATAGGAAGAAAAGGAACCATCTCTCCATAATAAAAGCTAATATGACAAAACTCAAGTAGTGGTTAGAATGAGTTCCAGATTGTAAGGGAAAAGCATTCAGTATTTCACCATTATGTGTTAGTTTATGGAAAGTAATCTATAAATTCAACACAGTTCTAAAGTAATACCAGTGGCCTTTTTTTCCCCAGGAGATAGAACAATTCTAAGATTTGGATGGAATCTTAAATTACCTTGTGTAGCCAAAGAAGTTCTAAGAAAAGAAAACAGATGAAGATACCATGTTCCTGGAATTACATTAGAAGGCAATAGTAATTAAAAGTGTGGTATTAGAATAAAAATATTCACAGAGACAATGAAGTAAGAGAACCTATGAGAGTAAGAGAGAGTAAGAGAACCTATGAGCATAAGATGTGAAAATGGAGAAAAGAAAGCTTAGTTCACAAATGGTATTGGGAACCAGCATTGCCACATACAAAATGAAAAATTCGCTGTTTAACACCGCACACAAAATTAACTCCAAATGAATGAAAGTCTTCGCTGTTGGATCCACAAACAAAATATTTAGAATGGGCCAGGGTGGTAGCACAGGGGTCCTGGGGTACTTTCTTGAAACTTTGGTTTGACAACCCCACCCCTGCCCTCCAGCATGAATGCACTGTATGTTACTCTGGTGTGCTGGCCTGGTGTAGCTCTGCGGGCTCCCAGCACTGCAGGGCCCAAGTGGAGCGGTACCCTCAGGCTCTAGCATTGAGCTGACTGTCCAGGCATGTACCCTCCCTTTCCAGCCCCCAGCACTTTGAGAGCCTCCCTCCCTGAGGAGGGAGAGTACACAGAAGTAAATAGCACTTCAGGATCCTGGCATAAAACATGCTTAGGTACTTGACTCCACAGAACCAAAAGTAAGAACAAACTGGGCTACATTAAATTAAAGCAAAAGAACAAGTTGCAGGCCATGGAGGTGACCGGAAGTGTGAACACATGTGGATGCCCTGCATGTGGGAAGCCCTGTGGTTGATCCCTGCACTGCACGCCTCTCCTCCCCCCCCCAGCACACAGCGTGTAACCATGGTGGCCCCTTGCCCCTCCGTGCTTGCTTGGCCACACAACAAACTGCAGTCTCCATTGCCAAGTCAGAACATTATTGGGAGGGACTCCTGGGTACCTCAAATTATTACTCTTATGTGGCTCCTATTCAGAAACTTAATCCAAACCCCTAGTAAATGGGAGAAGGTATTTGCATATCATCCATTTAACAAGAGGTTGCTATCCATAGTCATATATTTAAACAACTAAAACAAGCAGCCCACTCAGAAAGTGGGCAAAACACCTGCTCCCACCTCACCTCTGCCATTGCAAACTACACACTTGCTTCTGTCATACAAGTTGACTTGACCTGGAAGATGTGGGGAAAGGGAATTCTGACAATATAAGCTTAAACCTGGGATAGCAAGTTTTGGGGCATGGTTAGGTCTGAAGGGGGAGCCGTTGTTGCCATAATTTGTTTCCTGTCTTTCCCGTGTTATCTACTTTATTGGAACTGGAATAAAAAGGTGGCAAATACTACAAAATTGAAATGACAATACTTTTAAAAATATCTTTCCCTTAGGATATTACCTTCCAAATGATGATGGAGAATTTTATCAGTTCTGTTATGTTACCCATAAGGGTGAAATTCGTGGAGCAAGTACGCCATTCCACTTCGAGCATCTTCGCCAGTTGAAGAATTGCTCACTATGGAAGATGAAGGAAATTCTGACATGTTGGTTGTGACCACAAAAAGCTGGCCTTCTTGAGGTTGGTACCAACAGTGGGCTGTTCATTCTGTAGAGCACGTGTGTGAGACAGGGATTGGCACACATACATGGCTAAAGCACTGCCAGGTGTAATTATAATAAAAACATTGTTTTTATAATTTAGATCTAATTGATATAATATTTATTAGCTTTATTGATATTTATATTATTAGTGGTAAAACAAAGGAGTGTATATATATATATATATATATATATATATATATGAGGTAAGCCCCACAGCAATCTAATTAAAATCCTTTATCAGGGACTGGAGTGATGGTTGAGTGGGTAGGGCAATTGTTTTGCGTGTGACTGACCCGGATTTGATCCCCAGCTTCCCATATGGTCCCCTGAGCACCGCCAGGAGTCACTCCTGAGTGCAGAGCAGGAGTAACCCCTGAGTATAGCCAGGTGTGACCCAAAAACACACAAAAAATCCTTTATCATGTAATTTAAAACATCTTTTCTCATAATGAAAAAGTTTTTTTTTGTAGTGCAAGGGTTGAACCCAGGGCCTCACACAAAGCATGTGTTCCTTATTCTAGTGATGGAAACCTTAAAAAATTTTATTTCGAAGTGGGTTCCTGCACCCAGCAATGCTCAGGGTTACTCCTGGCTCTGCACTCAGGAACTGCTCCTGGGGATGCTTGGAGGACCATGTGGGATGCTGGGGATTGAATCCAATTAACAGTGTCGAGGCAAGAAACTTACCTCACCGGTCCCTGATGAAAATGTTTAGATCTGCTCTCATAGTAACTTTCAAATATACAATATTGATTTACTTATTATAGTCGCCATACAGTGAGTTATTTTATTACTGGGAGTTTGCACTGTTAAAAGCCCTTCTCCCACCAACATTCAGCCCTGGTGGAGGGATGAATGTTGGAACACTTTGACTGGAACCCAATCATGAACATCTTTGTAATGATCTTTTGCACAGTGATTCAGTAAAAAAAAACAAAACAAAACAAAGAAAAGCTCTTCTCCCCTTTTTTATCTTCTTCTGCTGCCCTTGAAATTAGCATTCTGTTCCCTGTATTCATGAGCTCTTAAGTGTTTGAGTTCACATGTTGTGTGAGGTCCTGTGTTATGTGTGTTTGACTTTTATTTAACATGATGTACCCAGAGCCTGTCCGTGTTGTTGACAAATGGTAAAATCTTCTTTATGGTTAATAATGCTTAGAGTATTTTTCTGTCTGTATGAATTTACAACACATCTTTATCCATTTATCACTGATAGACACTTAACTTGGTTCTGTAGTTTGGTTGTTTTAAATAATGATGTAATTACAACAAAGTTAGTGTTTTCTTTTTCTTCAAATAAGTTTTTTGAAGTAGAATGGCTAAATTACATAGTTAGATTTTTCCTCTTTGAGAATCCTCCTTTGGTTTTTCATCATGTCTGCCCCTTTTCTCCATATTCTTGCCAGCCCTTGTTATTTTTTAATACTAGCCATTTTAGCAAGTGTGAGATGATAACTCATTGTTTTGATTTCTGATAGTGATCATAAGCCTTTCATATTGGAAATGTGTATGAATTACTTGGTAAAAAAGCTCATTCATGTTATCTGTCTAGTTTGAGAGGTGAGAGTGAAGAAGCTTAGCTATACCCAGTGGTACTCATGGGCTATTACTGGTGCTGTGCTCAGGGGTCACTCCTGGTGGTATATGTATTGCAATACGTATACTTCAGCTTATTGTTCCATCTTTCCCCTCTCTGTGTTTTTTTAGTTAATCAGATTGTTATTTGGACTTGAGGTGTGTGAACTCATTATGTATTTTACATATTCTTATTAAGATGAATGCTTTGCAAATATTTTCTCTGTTACCTTTGGTGTGCAGAAAATTTTTTAGCTTGCTATAGATCAATTACATAACATCATATATTTTGGGTGAGCCAAGGGTGTGACCATACCCTCAGGTGTTTGGGACTCCCAGCTCTGTACTCGGGTTGCTCCCGAGGTGCTTTGTAGGATGGGAGGAGACCATGCAGTGTTGCAGATTGAATAGAGTTGGCTGTATGTAAGGCACATTCCTTAACCTGTATTCTCTTTCTGGCCCCATGAAATTCTGGCCCCATTGAAATTGTATTGAAGTTGTATTTTTGCTAAAATATTAAATTTATATCGTCAGTTTGGAAATAGTTCATTTCCTGGTCATAATCTGTGGCTTGGTTTGTTCTTATTTTGTGCATAGCAGATGTTTGTCGTAAATAACTCATGATGTCATGTAGAACTAAACCTTCCTAATGTTTCCTGGTCATCACTTTCATTTTTATTAGTGGGCTAATCAATTGCGCTGTCTTAAGTATAGCAGTGAATCAGGAGCATCCTGATCTCTTAGTGTAAATCATTTTGTTGTCCTTTGTTTTTGGTTAGTGTTGTTTGTTGGTTCTTGGGCCACACCGAGAACAAACTCAGGAGTTACCTTTTTTTTTTATGCTCAGGAATAACTCATGGCTCTGGATGCTAGTGGTTGAACACTGGTCAGCTGCATAATAGCAAATGCACTACCCACTGAACTATCTTTCCAGCTTGCTGTAATGGCTCTTTCCTTTTATTTGATCAAATGAATAAATCTAGTTAAACTTTTTTTTTTTTTTTTTTTTTTTGCTTTTTTGGGTCACATCCAGCATGCTCAAAGGTTACTCCTGGCTCTGCACTCAGGAATTACTCCTGGCAGTGCTCAGGGAACCATATGGGACACTGGGGATCGGACCTGGGTTGGCTGCGTGCAAGAAAAATGCTATACTATTGCTCCAGCCCCATAAAACTTAACCTTTTTGATTATTATTTTGTAGTTATTAGATTGACTTCAATACAAATTTATGTAGAGTCAGTACAAATTTATGTAGATGGGATGAATATGAAATTGTTAGCTTTCTTAATTTTCAGTACTAGTTTCCCCCACTATTCAAAAATGTAACATTTTTGTTTAGTATCTTCTGGTGAGTTATTTTTTTGGATCTGGCTATTCGGTTGCTACAAATTTATTTGAAAAACATTTTAATTGTCTCCAGACCTCCAAAATACATACTAAATGACACCAAATAGGATTATTCTGCTTTCATATTACAGGGGAAGGCCTTAGTTATTTTGTTGTTGTTGTTGTTGTTGTGCTAGGGATTGAACCCAGGGCTTCACACCGCAAGGCAAGTGATCTACCACTGAGCTACATCCTTGGCCCAAATGTGTAATTATTTAAGGAAAAAATGTGCTTTAAGGAAAATATTATTTAAGAAGAAAATTATTTAATGTCAAAGTGCTTTCCTTTGTTTTTGGGGCTATACCCAACTTTCTTGGAATTATTCCCTGCTCAGGGCTTCTAGCATTGCTATGCTGGGGGGTCACAAGGTACTGGGGATGGAACCTGGCTTCCTGCATGCAAGGTCTGTACTTCACACACTGATCTGTCTCCCTGCCCTAGAACAGCATTCTTTCTCTCTGTTCAAGGTTAATATCAAGTTTATAGATGTACTCTACCTCTATGCTCTAACCCCCAACTCTAGGACATTTCCCATTTTAAGAAAGGTCTTAATAGCTTTACCCATCTAGAAAATAGGATATTGCATTTGAGTTTCTATAGAAAACAATCTTGTTACTTGTTTTAGAATAGAATATCAGTGAATTTGCAGTGATATTTGGCCACTGGCAGGTCATTGCTTTTTGTTTATAGTTAGATGATTGTCTTTTATGTGTAGGTATTTTATAACCATGATTTAATTTATTTTTAAGAACTGAGAGTAGAGCAAATAAAAGGTTATAGATACTTTATTGGACAGTTGAACTAAGAAGATTAGAAGGAACCAGTCATCTTTTATTGTGAATACTTTTATATCTTGCTTTCCCCTTCTAGAAATTCCTCTCTTATCTTAAACAAATGTAACTTTTATAGGCTGACTAAAACATTTTGTGATGACAGCTGCCTGTTGATTATGGTTTTTAGCCTGATTCTTTGAATGCTAGTCAAAGATGCTGAAGCATGTTCAGCTCTTAAGAAAAATGTACTTGGGATTTATATTGCAGTTTATAGAATGGTTGTTAGACCACCCTGATTTCAAGGTCTCGGTAGAAAACATTGAGTGTTTTGGCATCTGTATCTGTCTTGTGCTTCTTCGCTAAGTAAATTTGGGATATCACATCATTTGTTTCACTTCTTCCCACTGATACATGACATTTTATAAAGAAAGTTTACATTGCTGTCTCCTAAGTATGATTTTTCTGAGGCAAAATATTTTAATGTTCTGGCCAGTTTTTTTTTAAATTAAGTATTTTAAATCTCTTAATGATTCTGTTTTGAAAACACACAAAATGATTCTAATTGTGAGACTAATAGAACACTGCTGATAGTTGTTAATGAGACACAGTTCAATATGTAGATCTGGATTGGAATCTAGATTTTTCAAAAGTAGATACATTAGGGTAGTGGAAGATATTTAACTTTAGATTCCCTCTTGCATATTATAAAAGTAGTACTCAACTAGTCATGGTTTGAGTAGGTGATTGTATTAGGATATACTTGACCTGAAGTACTTATGGTATAGCTTTTGCAACTTTGTTTTAGATGATTCAGCAACAAAAATTACATAGGTAAACTTAACATTTAAAGCCAACGAAAATAAATATGGCAAAATAGTAATGAATTAGAAGATAATATATTCATTTAAAGAAATCACTGAGGAATATTGTTCTTTTATGATGTTTTATTGCTCTATGACAAATGTATCTATAGTTTTAATCTGCCAGGTTTAGAGCGAAAAACCATTTTTTAAAAATTTAAGTAAAAGGTGAAAAGTACAGTAAATAACTGTTTTGCATTTGAGAACATTTATTCCTGCCATTTTTAATTTGAATTAATGGAGGACACGTAGAGGTTCATTTTTTAAAATATTCAACTCTTCAACTCTCATAAAAGTCATTTTAGAGTTTTAATCAGTTTGATTCCAGATCCCAAGGAAAAATTTGGGGAGTGCTGGTGGAGAATATTTTAGCTAAATAACTATTTTCGCACCGCCAGGAGTGATTCCTGAATGCAGAGCCAGGAGAAACCCCTGAGCATTGCCGGGTGTGACCCAAAAAAGAAAAAAAAAAGTAACTGTTTTCACCTTCGTGAAGTCTTTCCTCTGAGTTTCCATCCATTCTTTCCCCTTTAGAACCAGAGACTTCTGACCAGAAAAATGTTAGGCAATTTACTTATTACCTTAGACCCTTAATTTAGTATTTTCTCTTAGAATATAGCGATTATGCATTCCCCAACTGAATTTAGTTTGGCTATTAGTGTTCCCACAAGGATCAGCTACATCATTACTGTGTTGTTCACTGTATCACTGTCTTCCCATTCATCATCGATTTGCTCGAGCGGGCACCAGTAACATCTGCATATGTCCTGTCTCATGCAAGTAGAGCCCAAGGGCACCTGCTTGCTCCAGGAACATAAAGAGCCTCAAACCATTCCATCAGATCACGGGAATGAGGTCTATAATTGTTACTGGTATCTGGCATATCAAATACGACACGGGTAGCTTGCCAGGCTCTGCCGTGCAGGTAGCATACTCTTATAGTCATCTCAAAATCCAGCATTTATTGATGAACTGCGCGAGTGGGGCTGTGATAGGCTGGTCTGCTGGGTGGAGTTCTGACGAGGGAAAGTCCAGATGTGGAAAATGGAGGCCCTCATGGAGTTGGGGGGGGTCGTCTGGCTTGTTGCGAGGTTCTGCTGGGGTGGCAGGCAGGGGCTAGAACCCGCCATCCCTCCTGGGCACCTCGTGAGTGGCTGGGCACAGGGAGAGCCAGTAGCAGCTCTGCCCCATGTCTGTGAGTCTCTGGATCAGCATATCTAGGCCAGATTTCAAAAAAGACTGCTGCAGGGTGGATCTCGATGAGCTGGGCTGTGATAGGCTGGTCTGCTGGGTGGAGTTCTGATGAGGGGGAAGTCCAGATGTGGAAAATGGAGGCCCTCATGGAGTGAGGGGGTCGTCTGACTTGTTCGCGAGGTTCTGCTGGGGTGGCGGACCAGAGCTAGAACTCGCCATCCCTCCTGGGCGCCTCATGAGTGCCTGGGCACAGGGAGAGCCAGTAGCAGCTCTGCCCCATGTCTGTGAGTCTGTGTTGTTAAAGTTGCATTTTTGGTTCTAAACGTGCACTTAGAAAAAGTCTGTTTAGACAACCAGGCCATATATTTATATATACTTACATTTATGGAAATTTATTCTTTAGTTACTTTAACGATATCCATAAATGTTTATAAAAATTTTCATTAGTTCACTATCACTATCTTCCCGTTCATCATCTATTTGCTAGAGCGGGCACCAGTAATATCTCCATATGTCCTGTTTCATGCTAGTAGAACCCAAGGGTATCTGCTTGCTCCAGGAATGTAAAGAGCCTCAAACCTCTCTCTCTGAGAGAGCCCCAAAAAGTAATGAGAATATAGTGCCCGCATGGCAGAGCCTGGCAAGCTGTCCGATGCATGTTCGATATGCCAAATCCAGTAACAAAAATGTTTATTTTCCTGACCCCGAAAGAGCCCTTAATACGGCAGCAGTAAGAAAGGCAAACAAGCAGTGCCTGATAAAATTTCACGGCTGTCCTAGGCTGCCAAAACGAAGAAGGACTAAAATGACTGTCTGTACTTTCAATGCACGTACACTGGCATCGGAAGCATATATTGAGGATCTGATGCTGCAAGCAAGAAAGATCAAGTACGACATCATTGGTCTGACTGAGACGAGGAGGCATCAGTCGCATCATGCTGTATTTGACACCGAGAAGAATTGTTCCTTGGAACATGTGATGAAAGAGGCGTCGGTGGTGTTGGTGTCCTTGTCAACACGAACATGGCTGTCAACATTGATTCATTTGAATGCCTAACAAACCGAATAGGACGATTACACTTGAGGAGATGTGGCCCACTGCCAGCAATTTCTATCTTCATTGTCTATGCACCAACATCCACATACAAAGAAGATGAAATTGAGAAATTCTACATGGAATTGGAGGAGTTCTATAAAAAGATCACACCTTCTACAAGATCATAGTCGGTGATTTTAATGCCAAGATAGGACCGAGAAGATCGGCTGAAGAACTCCACATCGGGACCCATGGCCTAGAATGGAACGAACAGGGTGAGAGACTATCTGAGTTCATCATGTCCACCAAGACTATTCATGGGAACTCACAGTTTCAGAAGGCTGAAGCGAAACGTTGGACATGGGAATCTCCTGGCGGACAGTTCCACAATGAAATTGACCACATCATCTTCAATCGACGGTTTTGTCTGACCGATGTTGCTGTCGTCCCCAAATTCCACACAGGATCGGACCACCGTCTCCTTCGTGCAAAATTCTACTTCCCGCAACGGGAGAAAAGCTGCAATGTTTAAGAAAAGAACTCCCAGAACGACCACCAACTGGGAACTCCTTGGCACCATTGCAGCAACATGGGAAGATACCATCATTGATGACATCGATGAAGAATACAACCGACTGGTTCAGCACCTCCATGATTGTGCGAAGAATGCCGAGAGAGAGAAAGACACAAAAGGACGCTTGTCTTCAGAAACTCTTGAGCTCATTCGCCAACGTGGCAAGGCGCGAGCCTCAGGAGACCAAGTGCTAACGTCCAAGCTTGCTAAACAGTGCAGAGAAGCGATAAAAGCAGACCTCAAAGACAGAAGAGCAGAAATACTGGAAGATACAGCAGAAGCCGGGAAAAGTATTCGCACTGCCCGCCTGTCCTTCGCCAACTATAAGACCAAGATGACTGCCCTCCGACGCCCTGATGGATCTATCACATCTTCCAGAAAGGCAATGGAGAAGATTATCCAGGACTTCTACTCAAATCTCTTTGATAGCCACATCCACCGGCCCACATACCAAATTCCACAGGATGGATATGTCATTCCCAACGTTCTCCCTTCTGAAATCCGACATGCCATCTCGTCGGTAAAGAAGGGAATAGCACTCAGGCCCAGACAAAGTCAGACCCGAACATCTGAAGAATCTGCCGTCGGTACTCATCAATACACTAGCTCGGCTCTTCACACGCTACCTGTCCGAATGCAAGGTGCCCTCCCAATGGAAAACCAGCAGGACAGTTCTACTGTTCAAGAAGGGAGACATTCACGACATCGGCAACTATCGCCCCATCTGCCTGTTGTCTGCCATCTACAAGCTGTTTACACGAGTCATCCTGAACAGGATTAGCAGAACACTAGATGAAGGACAACCATGCGAGCAAGCAGGTTTCCGGAAAGGATTCAGCACAATCGACCATATCCACACAGTAACCAAGCTCATTGAGGTTTGTAGGGAGTACAAGATGCCGCTCTGTCTCACGTTCATTGATTTACAGAAAGCCTTTGATTCTGTGGAGACTGAAGCAGTCATCGAAGCCCTAGTCAAACAGGGTGTTCAAACCCAATACATCAAGATCCTTCATGAGCTTTATTACGGATTCACCACCAGGATCTCACCATTCTACAAAGAAGTGATCATTGATGTCAAAAGAGGGGTTCGACAGGGTGATACCATCTCACCAAAACTCTTCAGTGCCACCCTCGAGAACATCATGAGACAATTAGAATGGGAAGGAATGGGAGTGAAGATAGATGGTCGGCAACTACACCACCTCCGCTTCGCTGATGACATCGTTCTAATAACACCAAACATTAGCCAAGCAGCACAAATGCTGGCTGACTTTGACCGAGAATGTGGAAAGGTAGGTCTACAGCTGAATCTGAAGAAAACTATGTTCATGAGAAATGAATTAGTTCCAGAGGCCCCATTCACTCTCAATGGAACAAACATCTCTGAATGCAGCAGTTATGTGTACCTAGGTCGAGAAGTCAACATGATGAACGACCTAAAACCTGAGCTGCGCAGGAGGAAGAGAGCAGCATGGAATGCCTTCAAAGGCATCGAAGAAATAGCTAAAAGGACAAAGAACCTCCGGCTCCGGGCACATCTCTTTGACTCTACCGTTCTCCCTGCATTAACATACGCCTCAGAGACCTGGGCCCTACAAAAGCAGGATGAGAATGCTATTCAGGTCTCCCAGAGAGGCATAGAAAGAGCTATGCTTGGAATATCACGTCTCACTCAAGTGAGTGAAGGAATCCGGAGTTCTGACCTCTGTCGCTATTCCAGAATCAGGGACGCTGTCTCCTTTGCCAAGGCATCGAAAATCAGATGGGCTGGACATGTAATGCGATTTGGAGACAACCGCTGGACTAGAGCCGTTACCGACTGGATCCCACGGGATGTCAAAAGATCACGTGGCCGCCCACCTACAAGATGGTCAGACTTCCTTGTTAAGACCCTGAAGGAACGGTTTGAGGCTCTTCATATTCCTGAATCAAACAGATGCCATTGGGCTACTTTGGCACGTGATAGGGTCCAATGGAAATATTACTGGTGCCCGCTCGAGCAAATCGATGAATAACGGGATTCAAGTGATCAAGTTGTAGGAATGACCTAATATAAATGTTACTGGTATTTGGCATATCAAATACGACATGAGCACCTTGCCAGGCTTGCCGTGCTGGTGGCATACTCTTGTTAGTCACCTCTAAATAAAGCATTTAGTTTAATAAAAACAAAGATTTTTATTTTTATTTTTTTGCTTTTTGGGTCACACTCGGCAATGCTCAGGGTTTTCTCCTGGCTCTGAACTCAGGAATTACTCCTGGCGGTGCTTGGGGGACCATATGGGATGCCAGGGATCGAACCTGGGCCGGCATGGGCCGCGGCAGCGTGCATGCAAACGCCCTACCTGCTGGGCTATCGCTCCGGCCCCACCAAAGATTTTATTAATCCATAGATGAAAGTCTTAGTAGCATAGATATTTTCTGTGTCGTATATAAGAAGAGATACGCTATGAGGGCAGTCATTTTCAACATCCGGACTCTACAGCTTGTCAGTGCTCCACCCAAGAGAAAAGCGAATCTATCCCTGATCTCTCCCCATCCATCAGTAAATGCACTAAATGAGAGCCTGCTACTGAGAGTATCCCACCCACATGGCTGAGTCTGGCAAGCTACCCGTTCGTATTTGATATGCCAAAAATCATTAACAATTATAGACCTCATTCCCATGACCTGAAGGAATGGTTTGAGGCTCTTTGCATTCCTGGAGCAAGCAGATGCTTTTGGGCTATACTAGCACAGGACAGGAAGTATGGAGATGTTACTGGTGCCCTCTCAAGCAAATCAATGAACAATGGGAAGACAAGTGAACACAATTCAGGTACTTAGAAAACTTAATTTGAAAAGCACTGATTTGAAAAATGACGAGCAGGCAACTTGATAGTGAAATTTATTCATTTGACACGTTTTTTTCTAATTAAAAAAATGACCAAGTGAGGGAGTCGGCGGGATAGCACAGTGGGTAGAGTGTTTGCCCTTGCTTGTGGCTGACCCGAGTTCAATCCCTTGTATCTCATGGTCCATGGAGCACAGCCAGGAGTAGTTCCTGAACCAAAAGCCAGGAGTAACCCCTGAGCATTGCTGGGTGTGATGTGACCCCCAAAAAGCAAAAAAAAAATAATTAAATAAAAAAAAAAGACCAAGTGAAACAAACTAGTAGTTAGAATTTTTTTCCCCCCTTTTGGGTCACACCCAGCAATGCTCCGGGGTTACCCCTACCTTTGCACTTGGGAATTACTCCTTGTGGTGCTCATGGGACCATATGGGATGCCTGGGATTGAACCCGGGTCAGCTGCTTGCAAGGCAAACGCCCTCCCCACTGAAACTCATGTTAGCCATTGAGTTTTCAAGGAAGTTTAGATAGGCTGTCCCCTCCACAGGTGACAAAGGGACGGATTGTCATGGCTAAGTGGTCTTGTCTTTATATTAAGGAACCTATTTGCCTACATTCTTAAAAAAATCATAGTGCAATTGCAGGCTAATATTTTAAATTGACGAATAGTGGAGCAATTAATAAAATCCAGTAATTAAAATTTCCTAGTGATGGGTTTCATGACAAGGGGAGCTGTTCCAGCATGCTGAGTATACTGCAACCTTAACCCTGAAACGTTTCTTGGGAGTCAATACCAGACCCACAGCAACATTCTTAGAGCATGCTGATTTTAGGATAAGGTCCTTCCCAAGATCTTTCACATTTGTACATTGTATACAGTTCTAGACAGGTTCTAACTGATACCAGTAAGCCTAGCAAGAAGCCAGAGCAAACCACACATCATGCAGTTAGTCATTCTCAACATCCAGACTCCATAGTTCATCAGAGCTCCATTCAAGAGAAAACCTGATCTTTCCCTTTAAGTTTCATCAGTAAATGCTCAAGATGAGAGCCTTCTACTGATACTATATCACCTACACCACAGAGCCTGGCAAGCTACCCGTGTTTTATTTACTTGTTATGCCAAAAACTAGTAACGATTATGGACCTCAGTTCCATGACCTGAAGAATGGTTTTGGGCTCCTCCTGTCCCTGGAGTAAGCAGATGCCTTTGGGCTACACTTGCTTGTGACAGGACTTAAGGAGGTGTTACTAGTGCCCACTCGAGCAAATCGATGAACGATGGGAAGACAGTGACAGTGACACATGTTGACTTATACTTTGCCCAAACTAAAAGAAGGGGTGAAATGTATGGTTCAAGAATGTTTCTAGGGGGCGGAGCAACAGCCCAGCAGGCAGGGCGTTTGCCTTACACGCGGCCGGCCTGTGCCGCCCGGGTTCAATCCCCGACATCCCATATGGTCCTCCGAGCACCGCCAGGAGTAATTCCTGAGTGCAGAGCCAGGAGAAACCCATGAGCATTGCCAGGTATGACCCAAAAAGCCAAAAAAAAAAAAAAAAAAAAAAGAATGTTTCTAGCAGAAGGCTGACATAGTCTGTGTGATATGTGGCATTTGTGAGAGCTGTTTTTTGCATTTCTTTGTTATTTTGAAATAAAAAATTTGACTTGTACATTTTAGGATTATTAAAAGCACAGTATATTTTGGTGTCTTAACAGTTAAAAATGGAGAAAACTATGAAAGAAAAAGAAGAATTGTTAAAATTAATTGCTGTTCTGGAAAAGAAACAACACAGCTTCGAGAACAAGTGGAAAGAATGGAAAAAGAACTTAATCACGAGAAGGATCGATGTGAGCAGCTGCAAGCAGAGCATAAGGTTAGTTGTGTCTTAAATAACTGATAGTGTTGTTTCCTGAATGTGAGCATAAGGTAGTTGTGTCTTAAATAAGTGATTGGTGTCGCTTTCCTGAAATGTATTGTTTTCAAGAACTGAACCTGTTATAGTGAGTAAAAATCATTTAAAAACAGAATTTATTGGGCCAGAGCAACAGTTCAGCAGGTAGGGCTTGCTGTGCGTAGGCCAACCTGGGTTGGATCTGGTACCCCATATGATCATCCCCTGCCAGGAATGATCCCTGAGCTCAGAGTCAGGAGAAAGCCCTCCACATCACCAGATATGACCTCCTCAAACCCCTCTCCCCAAATAAAAAGAGCATCAAAATTCTGTTAATCTTTTTTCAAGCATTCTCTTGTAAATGGTTAAAATATTTTGATATTTGGTTAAATGAGAGGAAGTCTGTGACAACTATTTTGTATGTTTTATATCTAATTATAGAATTTTTTAAGGGAGTATTGGTATAGTGGGAAAATATACGTAGGAATGATAAGAGCTGAATATGGGGAAGTTAAAATAAAGTGGTTAAAATTAATTTTCGATACAAGATTTAGTGAAATAAGGGGCCGGAGTGATGGCACAGTAGGTAGGGCATTTGCTTTGAGTGCAGCCAACCCGGTTCAATCCTGGCATACCATAAGGTCCCTGGAGCACTGCCAGGGGTAATTCTGGAGTGCAGAGCTAGGAGTAACCCCTGAGCATTACCGGTTTGACCCACAAAGCAAAGAAAAAAAATTCAGTGAAATAAGGTGTAGCACTTTAGTGTGATTTGAAATTTTAAAAATATTTAGAAGGCACATTTACCCTTCTTATAACTTTTTTAGAAGCTTATTTTTGCCTCTGCCAAGCTTTTCAAACTGGGATAAATAACTGATTTATTATATCTGTAGGCCATTTGAAGTGCCTACAGAGTATTTAATTAAACTAAAATATAAAATTAAAAAATTTTAATAAAAACCTCTACTCTGGATTTCTATATTGGGACAAATAGCAGAAGTGTCAGTTTTTTTTTTCTTTTTGGGTCACACCCGGCAATGCTCAGGAGTTTCTCCTGGCTCTGCACTCAGGAATTACTCCTGGCCGTGCTCGGGGGACCATATGGGATGCCGGGATCGAACCCGAGCCGGCCGTGTGCAAGGCAAACGCCCTACCGGCTGGGCTATCACTCGCCCCCAAGTGTCAGATTTTTTAAGGACTGTATATTAATAGCAATTATAGTAGAGGGGAAGTATTGTTTTGGTGGTGTAGCACTGAAATTAGAAAACATTTGGGTTTGGTTCATAGTCTTTAGATAATGGCACAAGTTCAGTGAGGCAGATACATGCCTTGAGAAAAAATAAAACTATACCAGTGAATATGTATGATCAGTATAGTGGTTAACTTTTATAGTGAAGTGTAGATGTTACATAGAAACTTCATATCCTAGCATATTGAAAATTCATATTCTACCTACAAGTTAAACAGCTGATAAGCTGCAAAGCAAAGTATAATGCATGCTATAAAATAAATATTCTTAAATATGTAATGTAGATACTGTATGTTGATATATTTAAGTAGGCAAAGTGGTGCTTTTCTCATTTTTTGTTGTTGGGTAGGTGAGTAGTTTCAATTTTTTAAAACATTCTTTCCTCTTAACAATATTTTTCTTTTCCTTTTTTTTGTTTTACTGATTTTTATTTTTGGGTCATTGCCACTGGTGTTCTTGGGATGCTCCTAACTCAGTGCTCAGGAGACCAGGCCTCCTCCTAACACTGAAATTAAAGGTTTGTTTTTGAATTGAATTGCCGTGAGGTACACAGTTACAAAGATGTTCATGGTTGGCTTTTAGTCATGTTCCAACACCTGACTCTTCACCAATGTTTATTTCTTTTATATATATTATCATTATTATTACTATTATACCACCATGATATAGACAGTTACAAAACTGTTCATGATTAGGTTTCAGTCCCATCTCTGTACCACTGCACATTTCCCACCACCATGTCCCCCCTCCACCCACTTTGCTCTTCTCTCTCTCTCTCTCTCTCTCTCTCTCTCTCTCTCTCTCTCCACTTACACATTGTGGTTTGCATACATACATGTAGGAGTTACCATGTATATCTTTTTGCCTAGAGGTGGGGCCAAAGCAATAGTCTGGTTAGAGCAGTAGCCAGGATATCTGTTTTGCCTTGTGCACATCTGCCCTTAGTTTTGAATGATTTCTGGCATTCCGTAGCTGAATTGCCAGGAGTGATCCCTAAGCGTAGAGCCAGGAGTAAGCCCTCTGCATTGCTGGGTGTGGCACTGAAAACAACAAAAAATAGAGACCATTCTCAGTGCTGCTTGAGAGCCACTTGGGTCCGCTGACAGTGCTCATGACCCATAGGGCTCATACATAGCAGTGTTGGGTTGCGGGACAGATGAGTTGGAGGAGTGGGGACATCAGTATTGGGGATCAGACTCAGCTTTGCACATGCTAGGACTCTGCTAGTTGAACGCAATTTGCCATAATTTGTCCATTTTTCCATAATAAAGTAATGCATATGAACTATGGCTTTCATTATTTTAGACATAGGGTAGAAATAACCTTATTTCTTTAGCTTCAATTTTTTAAAAAATTATTGCTTATCTTTTGAGGTCACTCAGCTGTGCTATGTTCAGTTCCTAACCCAGGTCCTCTGTAAGCAGAGCATGCGCTTAGCCTGCCAAAGAAAAGGCCTTATTTTATACTGACTTTGAACAGTTTGATAAGGTCATCATAAATTCCTTGATTTCTTAAATGTGTCTGATAAAAATTTTAATTTCTAAATTATAAAGTAAATTCTATTTTATGTAGAAATAGGTTTGTCGCATATATGAGCTCCTTTATATTTGTTTCAGTTCTTTGAATATTTGTTGAGCCCTCATAATCACTGTGGCAGGTACCATTACTTGAGAGGCCCATATCTTCATGCTATTTCCAGTAGCACCACTTGATCTATTTGCAAAAGAAGCAGGTGTTTATCTTGGTAGCGTATGAAAGCTGATACGTTATCAGGGTAACATTGACTTGAGGCATGGAAAAAAATGAAAGTGATGTTTTTCTCATTTTTTGTTGTCTGCCCCTTGATGAAGATGACTGAAAAAAAATTAGCACTGTATTAAAGATACTAAACAGATGCATGAAAATCCAGGGAGGGGAAATACTGTGTATGAAAAGTTGAATATATGTCAGTTGTAATTTCAAATTTTTAGTCTTTTCAGAGAATGGAACAGTGTGCTAATAATTGTCGAAAGTGTTAATACCAACCTAGAACTGAGCATTAAATAACAGGCAAAAAGATACACATGACAACTTTTTAATGTATGTATTGTAATCCACAATGTGGAAGGGAAGGAAAAGAGAAAGAGATAGAGTGAAAGGGAAAGAAATAAAGAACCTGCCATGGAGGCGGGCTAGGGGTGGGGGGAGGGAATTGGGACATTCGTGGTGGGAGATGGGCACTGGTGGAGGGATGGGTGCTGGAACACTGTATGACTGAAACCCAAATATGAACTTTTTAATTGTATATCTTTGTAATTGTATGTCTCACGGTGGTATAATAAAATACTTAAATTTTTTTAGGTCTTTGTTTAAAAATTTGAGGGAACAAATAAAGGATCAAAAATTTAAGAATGTAGATTTCTCAGCTTTAAACTTCTACTCAAGTTTCTGTGTGTTTAAAGTGCTTTATTGTTTCTAAGGGGATTATTGAAGCATCACAAACTTTAAAAGTGGAAAATGAAGACTTAAAGAAGCAGTACAATGATGCTACGTCCAAAGCTGTCCAGCTTGAGAAGGATATTATGTCTGTGACACAGAAAGCAATTGAAAAGGAAACTGAGTTAGACAGGTACTTATGATGTTCCTTAAAAAGTCTTTTTTTTTTTCTCTTTTGGGTCACACCCAGCAATGCTCAGGGGTTACTCCTGGCTCTGCACTCAGGAATTACTCCTGGCGGTGCTCAGGGAACCATATGGGATGCCGGGATCGAACCCAGGCCGGCGCAGGCCGGCTGTGTGCAAGGCAGACGCCCTACTCGCTGGGCTATTGCTCAGGCCCCAACATTAAAAAAGTCTTTATGCTTATAATTTTCTTTAAAATTTTGAGCCACACTTGGTGTTCAGAAGCTACTCTGGAGGTGTTTGGGAGATCATGAATATTGATCTTGGTCCCCCACCCCCTATAATCATGCAAACCTTTGAGTTTTCCACCCTTAAAAATGTTTAAACAAAGTTTCTGGTGTCTGTATTAACATTACTCAATCTTAACTCAGTTTAAAGGACAAACTCAGGAAGACACAGTATGAAAAAGAACAATTTGAATGTCAGTTGAAGATGGAAAAAGATGAAAAGGAACTTTATAAGGTGATTAACTTCTCATTTTTATTATCTGTTGCTTTATAACAAATTACTCCAGATCTTACTGTTTAGGAATTTGGAGATAGCTTTTTTTCCAAAAAAATCTTATTTTGATATCTAACTTTGTTTTTTCTCAGTTTTTACAAAGGGTCTGTTCTAGAATTTTGTATTTTCAGGCTTTTGCAAAAGATATGAGTCATTTTGTAGATTTGGTAAAGAAGAGGAAGAAATATGAGGTGTCTTAGGAATTAGTTTTGCGACTTGCTAAAAGTTCCAGTATTAATTGTAAAAATAAAAAAATTAAAATAAAAATAAAAAAATAAAAGCTCCAGTATTTTTTGGTTGATGCAAAAAGCTTCAGCTATTTGTATGAGAGTGACACTGAAATTTCCATCTGAACACAGTCTTCTACAACCCCTTGTCCTCTGGCAGAGAGAGGATGTGCGTATGTGTACCTCCGTTTCAAATTGTTCATGTGCTGTTGTGTGTATGTGTGCAGAATTTAGAGGAAAATTAAGAAGTGTTTTAAAAAATGGTTCCTTGCTTCTTGATAACTCAGTGAATTTAGAATTATGTTTTGTCCTTATGAACAGTAATTAATTTTTTAGTATAGATAGACTTTAAAGAGTAAAGTATGAATGATATATTAAACTATTTATCTCTGATTAACAGAGCAAAAGCCTTTACAAAAAAGAAACGTACCTTTATACAATAATTCTATTTGTGAGGTTTAAGCTATGAGAAAAATTGTAGTTGGGTTTAATTGATCAGCGAATACATGTTTTGGGCAGTTTTTTATGCAGGTTAAAATTTGAGTGATTTTAAGATTTCATTCTTCTGATTATGACTTTGTATTTGAGTATCTTTGTAACACAATCTGTTTCCCACAAATATACAAATCCATTTACAGTTTTTAAAAAGAGAATGTACAATCATTAATTCAAAAAAAAGAACACACAGTGTTATAAGATTTTATAATTAATCTCTGTGGAAAATATTTTCAAAAGCTTAGAAAGCTGTATTCCATTCCTACATACTTAACTAGGCATTTGGTAGAACTTTTGGTCTCCTGTCTTTGATAAGTAAATCCTTTGCTGATTTATTCGGGTTGGAGATTAATTATGGTGTTTTAAACTTTAATATAGTTTATGGAGTTAGAATAATATTAACTTTTTCAATCACTGGTTTTAGGTACATTTGAAGAATACAGAAATAGAAAATACCAAGCTTGTGTCAGAGGTTCAGACTTTAAAGAATTTAGATGGGAATAAAGAAAGTATGATTACTCATTTCAAAGAGGAGATTGGCAGACTGCAGTTATGTTTGGCTGAAAAGGAAAATCTGCAGAGGACTTTCTTACTTACAAATTCAAATAAGGTAAATACTTTTCACATTCTTCTGTTAGCAGGATGTATGTCTCTGACTACTGAGTCATCTCCCTGACCCTGAAAAATATTTTGTGTTTGTGCTTCTCTTCAGTTTGATTTTTGTCTTGGGTTATTCCTTATTGGTTAGAAAAAAACTTTTTTATATCCGTGCATTATTACATCTTATGTGAAAAATTGATTTTTTTATAATTATTACTGACATAGAAATTGACAATATTTAAATTTTATTATACCTTCATGTCCTAACAACTTAAATAATTATTGAAATTTCCACCTAAGGAGCTGGCAATTTAAAAACCAAGGATGAGTTGTACTTCTTCAGAGTTTATTTTAATGTTTTTGTTTTAACTTTATTTTGGTGGGGTGGGGAGCATACCCGCAGTGTTCAGGGCTTATTCCTCGCAGGTTCGGAGGCCATATGAGTGGTAGGGATCAAACCTGGGTCAGCTGTGTGCAAGGCAGGCACCCTACCTTCTGTTCTATCTCTCAAGTGATTCTCAGCCCGTTAGGTCTGCAGTTCAATGCAAGGGCCTGAGAATGTAGTGCTTCTCAGCCCTTGGAGTGCTGGGACCATCTGAGCCACTCCAGTGGAGCTTAGTAGCCTGTGGGATCTCATCTAGTGGTGCACTGAGGGTCTCCAGAGCTTCACCTTGACGAAGCTTGGGGGACCACGTGGTGCTGGGGATAGAACCCCGGGCGAGGTGTATGTGTGTAATCACAGTACTGTCTCCTGGACCTCCTACATTATTTTTAGTACAGAGATAGGAATAGAAAAGTGGAATAAATGAGATTTACTGATAATATACCAGTATGATCACTTACTTTGATATTATTAAAAGAAATAATGGCAGGGGGCCGGAGCGATAGCCCAGCAGGTAGGGCGTTTGCCTTACACGCGGCTGGCCTGTGCTGGCCTGGGTTCGATCCCTGGCGTCCCATATGGTCCCCCGAGCACCACCAGGAGTAATTCTTGAGTGCAGAGCCAGGAGAAAACCCTGAGCATTGCCGGGTGTGACCCAAAAAAAAAAAAAAAAAAGAAATAATGGCAATTTTAACTTTAGAGATGATTGTAATTTTGCTACTGTACATCATGATTTTTTTTCCAAATTCTTTAAGTATCATGATTTACAATAATAGTATTGTTCTAGGTAACTTCATTTTTTCTTAATTAATTCACACAGTTAAAAAGATATTTATGATTGAGTTTCAAGTGTACTTTTTTCCAGTCCTTCACCGATGTCCCCAGTTTGTTTCCAGCCTTCCACCCAGCCTCTGTAGCAGGCACTTTGTTTCTCTTCCATTGTCCTATTGTAACTTAATGTTTTTTGTGTGGAAAGTCATAGCAGTAATACCCAGGGAATGAGGTTATACTATGGAAAATCTGAAACAGTTCATCTATTTCTTAAAATACTCTGTTATGAATAGGAAAATCAGTACTTAAAATACAAATAGTTTCAGCTTTTGTCCTTTCCTTGAGTAGCTTAATCATACATGTATTTCCCTCTGCAGGAGGATACCCTTTTCTTAAAGGAGCAGCTTCGTAAAGCAGAGGAACAGGTTCAGGCAACTAGGCAGGAAGTGGTGTTTCTGGCTAAAGAACTTAGTGATGCTGTCAACGTGCGAGATAAAACAATGGCCGATCTACACACTGCTCGGCTGGAAAATGAGAAAGTGAAAAAACAGTTAGCTGATGTGGTGGCAGAACTAAAGCTGAGTGCTGTTAAAAAGGACCAGGTAAATGGCAGATTTGTCTTGAATTTGTGCTTAATCAAAGCCCACTATATATGCTCACAATGGAGTGAATTTTGTAAAAATAAGACAGGTCAGGGTCCTATTCATAGGAATTTAAATTTTCATTCATTTTGTTTCGTCATTATATCTTTTTTGATTGAAACTAATGTAGGGCAAATGACTAATAGTAAAAGCTCCTCGGTTAGTCTTAATTAAATTTGCTGATGTCAAGTTTATATTGCTCTGTTTGCAGTTTCTTATTTTCTAGAAGCATAATACAGTATTTATTGTGACTGTTTTGCAGAGTAAAGCAGGCTTTGGTTATACTCTTAGTTTTTTTTTTTTTTCTTCAGTGAAGCTTAGCCCTAAGATCGGGTGTATTAGGTGAGCTAAAAGCTCCAAGTAATCTCGTAGCCAAAAATTTAAAGCCAGGAAGAAAGAATCAAAAGAAAAATTTTCATTTTACTACATTCTATTCTAAGGGATATTTATTTCTTTCTTAGAGGAAGCGTTTATTTCTCTTCCAGGAAAAGAATGACACACTGGAACATGAGCTGAGAAGAGAGGTTGAAGACCTGAAACTTCGTCTTCAGATGGCAGCAGATCATTATAAAGAAAAATTCAAGGAATGCCAGAGGCTTCAGAAACAAATAAATAAACTTTCAGACCAATCAGTAAGTTTCATTGAATTTGATTATATTTCCCTTTACCAATATTTTTGCAAATTAAATTTAAAATAGTTTAAGTATTAAATTTATCTTTTCTTGACTTTAGTCATTGGCCTAATAATTTTGTTTTCATCTGAAATTCTTAAGGAGAGTCAGCAAGGGGCAACTGACAGTAGGGGAAAACTAGGGTAGACCCTCTTTCCATGTCCATTTTCCTATACATTTTTATGTTAATGTTCAAAGCTCAGTGTGTGTTACTGAATTTCTTCTGGTGAGAGTGGTACCTGTTTCCGTTAGATACAGCATTGCTCCTTTCCAGGGTCTGAAATGGTTTTTCGCTTAACTGTGGTTCTTCCATCCTGATCATATTTCTTGGATTAGGGATCACGATCACGATCACCACGATCTTCCCGTTGATCATCTATTTGCTAGAGCGGGCACCAGTAATGCCTCCATATGTCCTGTCTCATGCCAGTAGAGCCAGGGGCATCGGCTTGCTACAGGAACATAAAGAGCTCAAACCACTATATTAGGTCACGGGAATGACCTAATATAATTGTTACTGGAATTTGGCATATCATATACAACACGAGAAGCTTGCCAGGCTTGCCGAGCGGGAGGCAAACTCTTTCAAACACCTCCAAATAAAGCATTTATTGATGAACCACGCGCCGCAAGCTGTGATGGGCTGGTCTGCTGGGTGGAGTTCTGATGAGAGGGAGTCCAAATGGGAAAGGTGGCTCCGAGAGAGGGCCCCCCAAGCGCTGAGGAGGGAAGTCCAAAAAGTGGAAAATGGCGGCGCCCGTGGAGTGAGGAGGGGTGGTCTGGCTTGTTGTGAGGCTCTGCCGAGGTGGTGGGTTTAGGGAGAGTTCTTAAAAAAACTTTCTGCTTTTGTGTTCCCCTCATCACTCCCACAATCAAAGTTGCAATATCAGGGTCATATGAAAAACCTGGATTTCAAAAAAGCCACACTGTCATGTAAAATCTAGTGAAATAAATGTATGTTTAAAAGTTAAAAGTAAATTTTTTTAAAGTTACTGCTTGTATTCATTTTGAGAGTCCAGATAGACTTAAAAACAAAGTTCTCTCTTTTAAAAGTTGTTTTACTTTTTTGGTTGTTGGACCATAATTAGGCGGTGCTAATGGTTTACTAGTAACTGACTCTACAGTTAGGGATTAGTCCTATCTTCTCCAAGTCCTTGGAGAACTAACTATGGGATTTCAAATCAACCATATGCAAGGCAAGCACCCTGTCCGCTTTACTGCAGCTTGGGCCCCTCGATGTGTTCTTAGTGTGAATCTTTAGGTAGTTTTTGTATAAAGTTTGCAATGTGATTGAATTGTGGAAGTAGGGAAAAAATTTTAAACTTGAAATTGAAACCACAATTCTGAAAATAAAATTTGCTATGAAGACAGTCGTATTGATATGCTGTAGGTGTAGATGATGTTTTCCAATATTTTTGCTGCAAAATGTGAAAGGAAGCAATCAAAGAATGCAATATATGTAATAAATTAAAAAAATTTTGGTGGGGGAATCAAAGACTGTACTTAAACTATGACTTTCATGTATGGGGTTTAGGTTTGGACATTTAAATATATTATGACTTTGTAGTTTAAAATGCATATAATTACTGAAAAAGGGAAATATACCACATCCAGTGATTCATTTAACTATTGTTTAAATAGGCCAATAATAATGTCTTCACAAAGAAAACTGGGAATCAACAGAAAGTGAATGATGTCTCAATAAACACAGACCCAGCTACTACCACCTCAACTGTAGATATAAAGTCATCACCTTCTCCAGGTAAAAATCTTTTGGGTTTTTGTTTGTTTTTGTTTTTAGGTGCCAGAGATTAAAGCCAGGCCTCATACATGCAAGGCAAGTACAGTTACTGGTCTACTCTATCACTGACCTTTAAACTCTCTCCAAAGGACCTGCCTTGAAAAGTGTTTAAAACACTAACCACTGCGGTATTTGAAGTTTTAGAATTTTTAAAAAATGTGTTGTAACATTTCTGTGTACTAGTAAAGAAATCTCACCTGGTTTGCAATAGAATATTGCTTTTTTCATTTCTGTATCTTTTGTAGAATTGTGTTCAGTGTTTAATAAGGTAGAAATAAATAATGAAAGACTAAAAAATTGTTTAAAATGTTTCCTTAGAGATGACTTTCTTATACTGTCTAGTTAGATACAGAGAACAATTTATGCTGTTTTACAAAATTTAGAAAGGTAAAATCAGTCAATATCTTTTATTATTGAATGTGAGCTTAGTTCTGGCCAAACAGATAATTTAAAAAAAAACTCAGAGTTTATATTGTCTTCTTTTGTTTGCTTAATAGATATTTTATTTTTATTATTTTTTCTATTTAACAAAATATTATACCACCATGAGATGTACAATTACAAAGATATACAATTACAAAGAATAAAAAAAAAGTTATACCACCATGAGATGTACAGTTACAAAGATAAAATTACAAAGATATCCCTCCACCAGTGCACATTTCCCACCACCAATGTTCCCAGATTTCCTCCTCTAGCCTATAGAGGCACTTTTCCCCTCTCTCTCTTTCTCTCTCTCTCTCTCTCTCTCTCTCTCTCTCTCTCTCTCTCTCTCTCTCTCTCTCTCTCTCTCCCCTTCTTATTTTATTATACCACCGTGAGATAACTTCCCCTCCTTCTTTTCACTTCTAATCTGGCATTACCATTTCCAACAATTAATAGATCACTGGTATATATTAATATCCTACAAATCAATAGTCATTCTGTATCTGTCCTTTTCCTTCTGGTTAATTTCACTCAGCATGATAATCTCCATGTCTATCCATTTGTAGGCAAATTTCATGACTTCATCCTTCCTAACAGCTGTTTAGTATTCCATTATGTAGATGTACCATAGTTTCTTTACCCAGTCTTCTGTTCTCGGGCACTCAGGTTGTTTCCTGATTTTGGCTATTGTGAATAGTGCTGCAATGGATATATTAGTGCATATAGTGTTTCTGCTTTGTGTTTTTGGGTCTCCAGGGTATATATATTCCCAGGAATGGTATTAATAGATATTTAAAAATATTTTTTAATATTTTGCCCAATACTAAATTTGGTGTCTCCTATGAGAAACATACACTCTGCCACTGAGTGTACCCTTAGTTATGAGTAGATGCCTTTAAATAGTCTCTCTCATTTATTATATTTGATACTATACTGGCCCTCAAGTTTTCTGATCAGGAACACAGACAGTATAAGGCAGAGTAATTCGTAATACTCTTTCATTCTTACAGCTGAGACAGATTTTGACATGGCAGCAAAGGGGCAAGTGTGTGAAATGGCCAAAGAAATTGCTGACAAAACAGAGAAGTACAATAAATGTAAGCAACTGTTGCAGGTAAGCTAGTTCTTTTACAAGTAAAAGATTTATCAAATGTTAATGGCTTAATTTATCTGTCCAATCCAAAAAAATGTAAAGATTTTTCTCCTATCTTGTTTTTTTTTTAAATTAAATTAATTTTTTTTTCTCCTATCTTGTTTTCTAGAAGTTTTATACATGTGGGTTTCACATTTTGGTCTATTAACTCTTCTATGTTTATTCTTATGTTTGATATGAGGCTTGTTAAGTATTTTTCAGTTCATTCAGTATTGTTGAAAAGACTTTGTTATTCAAAGCATGTTTTAGAACTTTAGCCAGGAATAAAACATTTAAAATGAAACTGACATATATTTGTATTTCTTTTTTTATGTTCTAGGTTAGAGAGTGACTATGACCCTAGATATTGTTTGATCAAGAAATCCCATAGTTTTATCTCAGAGGCCTTTATCAGTGTCCAGAAATAGTAGCCTTATAATATGTTTTTTATTGTCTCCCTTTGCAAGAATAATAGATGCTTATGTAAAATCCTGTCATTTAAAAATAAAGGTGGCTAAAAATATTCTTATCCTAATCTCCAGAAATAAGAATACTTCGGTTTAAACTTTCACATACATATTACACTAGACAGCATACATATTTGTACTAAAAAGCTTTTTAAAACAAATGGGATTGTTATACTATACTTTGCACCTCACCACTTTCAGTTCATGTATCTGGACACTTTTCTTGTCAATATGTAGTTCTGCTTCATTCTTTAGTGTAAATATATACTGTTCCATTGTTAATACAAGAAATTCAAGCTTCTTTTGAGTGGGCATATGAATTAAAAATCTGGTAATTTTTTTCTATTTTATTTAGGATGAGAAAACAAAATGCAATAAATATGCTGATGAACTTGCAAAAATGGAGCTGAAATGGAAAGAACAAGTAAAAATTGCTGAAAATATAAAGTTAGAACTAGCTGAAGTACAAGAAAATTACAGAGTAAGTATAGTACTCATGTAATTTGAGGCATTTTACTCAGTACCTTTGAAATTATGCTACCTTATTTTTATCAATGAAATGTGCATTTTCCACCCTCCTCTCTTGCCTGCTCCTAAGGGTTGGTTTTCTAGAGCTAGGGAGTGTCCCTGGGTCAGCAAAGTGCTCTACTGGCTCTTAGGCCCTGAACTGTGTTAGTTTGGAAAATTGGAGCAATAGTTTTGTCTTTTAATAAAACGTATCATGCTAAATATATTTATGCTGATGAATAACTTATGAATGGAAAAGATGAACACTCATGTGTAGCCAATGTAACTTGCATTAATGACTGTTAAATTGGTATCTTTTCATTATGCTGAGTTTTAAACTGAAAGTGATTATTTTATTATTCTCTTTTTAAAAATACATGAGGGCCTGGGAGATAGCTCAAAAAGACCAAGACCGTAGTGCATGCTTTCCATGCAAGAGCCTAAGGACTTGAGCGCCAAGAGTGTCTTAAGAGCATTAAGCTGGAATTAGCGCCTGAATACCACTAAGTGTGGCCCCAAAAGCTACAAATTAGTACGTGTGTATATATATGTACACATATCACTTGTATCACTTGTCTTCCCGTTGTTTATTGGTTTGCTCAAGCAGGAACCAGTAACATCTCAATACATCCTGTCACAAACAAGTATAGCCCAAGGGCATTTGATTGCTCCAGGAACATGAAGAGCCTCAAACCATATTCCTTCAGTCATGGGAATGAGGTCTATAATTATTACTGGTTTTTGGTATATCAAATACGACATGGGTAGCTAGCCAGACTCTGCCATGTAGGTGGTACATTCTCAGTAGTAGGCTCTCATCTCGAGCTTTACTGATGAACCTCAACAGGGAGATATCTGCTTTTCTCTTAGGTAGAGCTCTAAAATTTAATAACTAATTATTTGAAAGTCTAGGATTAAATTTCGGGGGCTGGAGCGATAGCACAGTGGGTAGGGCATTTGCCTTGCATGCAGCTGACAGGGTTTGATCCCCAGCATCCCACTTGGTCCCCGGAGCACTGCCAAGAGTAATCCCTGAGTGCAGAGCCAGGAGTAAGCCCTGAGCTTCACCAGGTGTGACCCAAAAAGTGATAGATGGATGGATGGATGGATGGATGGACGGACGGAACGGATGATGGATGGAGATAGATGGATGAATGGAAATGAATGGATAGGTGGATGGATGGAGATGGATGGATGGGGATGGAGATGGATGAAGATGGAGATGGAGATGGGTGGATGGATGGATGGATGGATGGAGATGGGCAGATGGAGATGGATGGTTGAACATGGATGGTGGATGGATGGACGGATGGAGATGGATGGTCGAACATGGATGGTGGATGGAGATGGATGGATGGATATGGATGGATGGATGGAGATAGATGGATGAAGGTGGATGGAGATGGATGGATGGAGATAGATGGATGAAGATGGATGGATGGAGATGGATAGATGGATAAATGGATGATTGGGGATTGATGGATGGAGATGGATGGGTAGATGGTAGGATGGATGGGGATGGATGGATGGAGATGGATGGATGGCTGGAGATGGATGAATGGATGCATGGAGTTGGAAGGATGGATGGATGGAGATGGATGGTTTGATGGATGGAGATCAATGGATGGATGGATGGAGATGGTTGGATGGATGGGGATGGATAGATGGATGGATGGAGATGGAAGGATGTATGGATGGATGCATGGAGATGGATGGATGGAGATGGATGGTTTGATGGATGGATGGAGATCGATGGATAGATAGATGGATGGAGATGGATGGATATAGGGATGGAGATGGATGGATGGATGGATGGAGATGGAAAGATGGATGGATGAATGGAGATGGATGGATTGATAGAGATGGGTGGTTTGATGGATGGATGGAGATTGATGGATAGATGGATGGAGATGGA
This sequence comes from Cryptotis parvus, assembly GCA_021461705.1. NCBI lineage: Eukaryota > Metazoa > Chordata > Mammalia > Eulipotyphla > Soricidae > Cryptotis > Cryptotis parvus. The sequence continues at coordinate 72,982 of JAJIBD010004991.1, forward strand.
TGGATGGAGATAGATGGATGGATGAGGATGGATATAGGGATGGAGATGGATGGAGATGGAAGGATGGATCGATGGATGGAGATGGATGGATAGAGATGGATGGTTTGATGGATGGATGGAGATAAATGGATAGATGGATGGAGATGGATGGATGGCTAGATGGATGGAGAAATTGGATGGATAGAGATGGATGGTTGGAGATGGATGGATGGAAGGAGATGGATGGTTGGGGATGGATGGGTGGATGAATAGATGGATGGAGATGGAAGGATGGGGATGGATGGATGGAGAAGGATGGATATGGTAGGATGGAATGGATGGATGGAGATGGAGAGATGGATAGATGGAGGTGGATGGATGGAAATGTTGGATGGATGGAGATGTGTGGATGGATGGAGATGGATGGATGGGGATGAATGGATGGAGATGTATGGTTGGATATGGATGGATGGAGATGGATGGATGGATGGAGATGGATGGATGGATGAATGGAGATGGAAGGATGGATGGGGATGGATGAATGCATAGAATGATGGATGGAGATGGATGGATGGTTGGATGGATGGGATGGATGGATTATGGGATGGATGAAGATGGATGGATGGATGGATATGGTTGGATGGATGGAGATGGATGGATAGAGTGGATGGTTTGATGGATGGATGGAGATTGATGGATAGATTGACGGAGATGGATGGATGGATGGAGATGTTGGATGAATGGATGGATGGAGATGGATGGATATGTATGGATGGAGGATGGTTGGATATGGAAGGATGGATGAAGATGCATGGATGGAGATGGAATGATGAATAGATGGAGATGAATGGATGCATGCAGATGGATAGATGGAGATGGATGGTTGAATTGGATGGATGGATGAAGATGAATGATGGATGAGATGGATGGAGATGGATGAATGAATGGAGATGGATGGATGGATGGAGATGGATGTATATAAAACACATACATGATTTTATTTTTTGTATTGCCAAATGAGGGTTTCACGTATGTAAGGCATGTATTCTACCACTGAGCCACATCTTTGGCCCATAAGACTGGGAACAAGTGGAGCTATACAGATAAGAAAGTCCTCCAAGAGAAAGGAACTCTTTTGGAGAGTCATTGATAACATCCATTGTTGATAGGAATGTCGACTGGTACAGCCAATTTAGAAAACAATATGGACATTCCTCCAAAGACTAGAAATTGAGCTCCCATTCAACCCATCCATTCCACTCCTGGGAATATACCCTGGGAAGCCAAAAGACACTCAGTAGCAACACCATTTGTACTTTTATTTTCATAGCAGCACTATTCACAATAGCCAGAATCTGCAAACAACCAGAGTGCCCAAGAACTGATGACTGGATAAAGAAACTTTGGTACATCTACACAATGGAATACTATGCAGCTGTTAGTAAAAAATGAAGTTATGAAATTTTCCTATAAATAGATGGACATGGAGAGGATCATGTTAGGTGAAATTAGCCAGAAGGAAAAAGACAGATATAGAATGACTGCATTTATTTGCATGACATAAATGTGTGTGAATGTATATATATTATGATAACAATATCCAAGGTCAGGCAAAATATGAATGAGGAGGTCTTGTCAATAGGTGCAATCTACCACAAACATATGGGAGTCAGAGATTAACTCAGACAGAGAAGGGAAACAGTGTGCTAATTATCGTTGAAAATGATACTAGCCTAGAACTGAGCATTGATATAATCAAAGGGATACACAAAAACCTCTAAATGTATGTATTGCAATCCACAATGTATAAGAGAAGAGAGAGAGGAGAGAGAGAGAGAAGAGAGGAGAGGAGAGGAGAGAGAAGAGATAAAGAACCTGCCATAGAGGCAGGCTAGAGGAGGGGAGGGAATTGCGGACATTGGTGGTGGGAAATGGGCACTTGTGAAGTGATGGGTGCTGGAACACTGTATGACCAAAACCCAAACATGAACATATTTGTAATTGTATAGCTCACGGTGGTTTAATAAAATATTTAAAAAATAAAAAAAATAGACCCCCCAATTTCTGCCCTATTGTGTAGTCCATGCCTGTGCCCCCATATATCATTGGTGTACTTTTACATCAACCCAGGGGAGAACATTTAAGAGTAAGGGGATTGGTCAATAATGACAGCTATAATTCAGAGAAACCAAACAATAAGAGTGAGGGATAAAAAAGCATGAATATGACCATATGAATTATTTTGATAAATACTAGATCTTAAAATACGAGATTAGTTTTTTCTTTTTTTGGGGGTGGGTTTGGTCACATCTTGGCAGTGCTCAGAGTTTACTCCTGGCTCTGCACTCAGGAATTACTCTTGGCTGTGCTCAGGGGACTATATTGAATTCTGGGAATTGAACCTGGGTTGGCCACATGCAGGCCAAATGCCTACGCACTGTACTATATCTCTGGTCCTCCTGAGGGTAGTTATTTTTAAGAACAGTTATGTCTTTGTTCAGCGTCAGTTAACAGAGAAAAAATAGTCTAACATCACTTTTGGAAGGCCTTTTGAAAGAAGGTATTGAACAGTGTATTTAGTTTTTTTTCCCCATATGCCCTGGGAATGGTAATAACAGTTACATGAAAAGGTACATTTTCTATTTTATCAGTGGGTTTTTAATAGTATGAAGAAATTTATCCTGTCTTGGGAATAAGACCAAGATAGGATATTGGTCAACTTGAATTTTTAAAGAAATTTAATAGCTTAACAGGCATTCCAAAACCACTATGTGGAATTGTCATTTCATATCCATACAATTTCAAGTGTCCTGTGCTGTGCTAGAAAGTTCTACCCTATGTTAAATATTTGAAAAGATAAGAATAAATTAATAAAGCATATGTTAAGATAGTAAATGATGCCAAAAGAGTGTCAGGAATACTTTACTACTACCGGAGCAAAAAGGATTAAAAAATAGAAAATTATCACAAATGTTCTTTGATGTCAGATACTTGACTAAAGATTTTTCTAAGTCATTTCATATTTCTAGGTGTTCTGCTTTCCATCTGAGAATGAAAAAAAATTTGAAATATGTGTGTGTGTGTGTGTATATATATATATATTACATATTTGATAATAGAAGTATTAGTAAAACTTCATGAATTTACTTAGAGAAGAACTTAACTGTATTCTTAATATGTTTGCATAAACATAGGTGTATTTTATCCTGGTTACTGTATAATGGATTTTGAATCATGGTAGGAGATGAAGGAAAATCTGTAGTCCTCTGGGACTTGGAGAAAATAAGTTTTTCAGGGATATTAGCTCTGGATCTTTGACTAAATCTAGTCCAGTTTGGTTTCAGTGTGTACCCCCTGCTTATTTGATTCTAGTTTTAATTGTGCCAAATATCACATTGCTAGAGTAACAGTACTGAATATGTTTTCTCGTGGCATATGGCTGCAGTTGTGACACAAGTGCATTATGTGCAGTGGCACATCTGCCTCTTAGCTCATCTTTACAGCAGCATTTCTCTCTGTATTTGCATGTTGTGCTCATTCACTTAACTCCAACATGTAATTCTGTAATAATTGTGTAATTTTAATGCTTTCTGTAAACTCTTCTCAAAGCTAAATAGACATATTGTTATGTGTAACAGTTTTTGCTCTCAATAATAATGATTTATTTTGTTCTAAAGCCATTCCAGTTTAAGGTCATTTTATGTAGGTAAAAGTTTGCTAACAATTCTAATTTATTTATTTGTTTATTTATTTATTTACTTACTTATCTGTCCGTCTGTCTGTCTGTCTGTCTAATCTATCTATCTATCTATCTATCTATCTATCTATCTATCTATCTATCTATCTATCTATCTATCTATCTATCTATCTATCTATCTATCTATCTCTATCTCTCTCTCTCTCTCTATCTATCTATCTATCTATCTATCTATCTATCTCTATCTATCTCTCTATCTCTATCTATCTATCTATCTATCTATCTATCTATCTATCTATCTATCTATCTATCATCTATCTATCTATCTATCTATCTATCTATCCATCTATCTATCTATCTATCATCTATCTATCTATCATCTATCCTATCCTATTCTATTTTTAGGTCACACCCGGCAATGCTATCCAGGGGTTACTCCTGGCTCTTCGCTCAGGAATTACTCCTGGCGGTGCTTGGGGGAGCATATGGGACGCCGGGATCGAACCCCGGGCAGGCACAGGCTGGCTGGCGCAAGGCAAACGCCCTACCCGCTGAACTACCTCTCCGGCCCCAGAATTTTTAATTTTTGCATATTGCCTGATTAACCAGCAGGACTGGTTAAATTTTAATTGGAAGAGTTAACCTCTATGACTTTAGTATTTTTGTAGTGTTTCTCATTGCCTTTCATCCAGCTGTTCTTTGGGCTTAATTGTGGCTCTGTACTCAGGGATCCCTCATGGCCTGGGGGACCACATGGGATCCTGGTTCTGTTCTATCATTTTCAAAATATATAGGTTGCTTTCATTATTGTAGACTTCTCTCATGGATATTTGTAATTAACCATTACTTCGCTTCATGCCAGAAACGAGCACTTCTGCTGTCACTCTACTGTTTCTTGATTTTTTTTCCTAGCATTTGCTATCAGTGCAACTACATAGGATTTATCTGTTATACTAGGGAAAATACATTAATCCTTTATTTGTTGATGCGTGTTTTAGATTATTCTTGGTGCTTTGCTATTGTGAATAATTTTGAAGTGATCCATTTTATCAGCATTTCTCTTTGTAATTCATGTTATTTGGGTCCCATCTTAATTTTTTTTTCCCTGTCTAGCGCAAGGCTAGAAAGATCTTCTCTTTTTCTTTCAGTAGAGTAATAGTCTTAAGTTTAGGTGTTTAAACTTAATTTTTGCATATTTCCTAATTATTGATCTTAGACAGAATCACCCAAGATTTTTATCAGTAACGTTTTCTGTAGGTTTTTATAGTAAAGGTTAAAGATTAAATCATAAAATTAATGAAATTGCTTTTACATTTTGCTAAGTTTGTAAAAAATCATTTCTGCTATATTTATTTAAATGTTTGAATTTTTTCTTTGTAGTCTGTGAGCATGGAGAATTACATTGGAGTTTGGTTTTAAGCCAAATTTATAATTTTTTTTGATAAAACATACTTGATCATGATATTTTTTAAAAACTATTTTTTTTTAACATTTTATTATACCACCGTGAGATATACAATTACAACGTTGTTCACGCTTGGGGTTTCGGTCACACAGTGTTCCAGCACCCCGCCCTCCACCAGTGCCCCCTCAACCACCACCCATGTTCCCAATCTCCCTCCCCTCCCACGTCCTGCCTAAATGGCAGGTTCTTTATCTCCTCTCCTCTCCTCTCTCTCTCCTCCTTCTCCCACACATTGTGGTTTACACTACGTACACTTAGAAGCCATCATTTGCATTTTTTTTGTCTGTATTTAATGTTCAGTTCTATGTTGGTATCAGAACTTTTGACATTTATTCACACATGTTCCCTTCTCTATCTTACCTAACCTCTGACTCCCACGCACTTGTGGTAATTTCCACTTTTGGTAAGATCACCTGGTATATTTATGTCATGCAAATAAATGCAGTCATTCTATGTCTCTCTCTTTCCTTCTGACTAATTTCACTCAACATGATTCTTTCCATGTCCATCCATTTATAGGCAAATTTCATAACTTCATTTTTCCTGACAGCTTCATAGTATTCCATTGTGTAGATGTACCACAGTTTCTTTATCCAGTCATCAGTTCTTGGGCATACTGGTTGTATTTTTTAATATTGTTTTTATTTGTTAAACTTAAGGGGTTTTGCAGTGAATTTTATGAGATGACGTCTGTGGCTTCTCTATATTGCCTTTGCTATCAAAGTAATATATATTTTTTTTTAGTTTTTTTTAGTTATACTAAACTAATGAAATAGTATTTTTCAATTAAAAAGATTTAAAAATCATGTTGGGAGACGAACTGGATTGATATTTTTCTAGGTTTTTTTTTTTACTTTATTAGTAGGTTAGTTTTAAGAAGTTTTACCCTCAGGTAGATGAAATAGGGTACTTTCTTGGGGGGGGGAGCTATAGGTACAGAGGCAGAGTGCTTGCATTACTTGTGTCTGACATGGGTTTTGATTCTTGGCATTCTGTAATATTCCCTGAGCACTGACAGGACTGTTGCCTGAGCACAAAGCTTGAGAGTAAGTCCTGAACACAAATGGGTATGGCCTCCCCCCCAAAACATAAAAAGGACAGTTTCTTGATACATAAAACTTGGAAATATACTGGGCCTCACATCCTACTTTCTGATTTTGTTACGTGTGCAAAGAGAATTTCAAGAACTTGATTGTTCTTAGTCTTACCAATTGTATCAATTGCATAAACATAATAAGAAAATTGCTCTGTGTGTGTGTGTTATGTTGTTATGTATATGTGTATATTGGTTTGGGGACCGTGCCGAGGTCAGGGCTTACTCCTACTCTCTGTACTGGCAGAACCGTATGGGGTGTCTGGGATAAATCAGGACTGGCCTCCTGCAAGGCAGGTGCCCTACCTGCTGTACTATCCCCTTCTACCCCAGAAATTATATTGTAATATTAGACTGCATACTTAATTGTTGCCTTCGTTATAATATTTGATTTTTTTCTTGCTGTTTTTGTTAATTTAGGAGCTTATTAGACGGAATCTTGAAAATCCAGCAGAAAGGAAGATGGAGGGTCAGAATTCGCAGAGTCCACAGAGGATTTCGCAGTTTCTCAGCACATGCTCAGAGCAAAATAGTCATGTTCCTGCCATCCCGACCACACAGCCCATTCTACAGTATGGGGAATCCCGTATGCAGCGCCGGAAATAAGAGGTTATTATAAAAAAAAAAAAAAACCTGCCCTGGGATTAGAGAATTACTGGTACAAAGAAAGAAACATTGTAACGAGCAGTCTTAATGTTTAGTACCACCTGGCTTTATTGAGAAATAAGTATCATTAGCGGTCTATTTGCCTATTTCATATATTTTAAAAACCACTTGAATTAAAATGTTTCTTTATGTCTTGTTCATTACAGCTATAGAAAAAGCTACTTTTGGCTTCAGGTTTCACCCTGTTTGAAAATGTTTATTTCAGATGGAGCAGATGGTGCTTTTACCCAGATGAAATCCAGAGGCCCCCTGTGAGAGTCCCTTCCTGGGGACTGGAAGACCATGTTGTCTGCAGCCAGCCTGCTCGAAACCTTAGTCGGCCAGATGGTTTAGAAGACCCTGAGGATAGTAAAGTAAACTATATTTTCTATTTCTGAGCTTGTTTTTTTATTTTTATTTTTGCCTTATGTAGAGAGTTATGCGTGTGTAAAGATAGGATATGGTTATGTATTTACATGACCTTGATTTTTGGAAATATTTATATCTGTATAGATAATTGCTGTTGAGGGGTGAGTAGTGACTATTATGGGCCACACTGGGCTGTGCTCTGGTTTACTCCTGGCTCTGTGCTCAGAGATCACATCTCGCAGTGCTCCAAGAAGTGTGTGTGGTTCTGGGGATTGAACCCTGTGTACTATCTCTTCTGACAGATAAATTAACCACCACCTACTAATTTAACTTACTATATATTTTAAATTGTAGATGTACTAGTCTGGAAGAAATAAAATGTGACTTCTTGAGTGTACACAATTTTATGTTAGTATTTATATCCCACGTTAACTTTTAAAGTACATTATTCAGCTAAAATTAAAAGTGCATTTGTCACATTTTCCCCATAATATTTTAGACATGTTAGTAGTTTTTTTCAGCAGTGCAATACTGATGATTATTGAATTACATAGTTTGTATAGCATGTCATTATTTTTATTTCATTTAAGAGATTTTGCCATATAATAAAGTCTCCCTCAGAGTCGCTCGTTTTGGGTTTTCTGTATATGAAGATGAGTTGAAAGGAAATGCTTTGTTGTGCTCTTTACAAGTATAGCGGTATCATGACCTATTTCTCATTTAATCTAGTTTGCTGCATTTAATTGCTATTAACCTTTGCAGAAACTGATCAGTGTTCAGACAGGCATGATTTTAGCCCTAGTGCTCAACTCTCATAATGGAGAAAAATGTATTTCTCCCTCCTGCCTTTTGGCCTTCTATGTCCATTACTGGGAATAATTAGGAAAACCGTCAGAACTTTTGTAACCTATTTAAGGTCTGGAGGATCATCTTACTGCTTTTTCACACCTTTACTTCACATTTTGCATATTTAATCTGATCGTTCTTGGCACGGATGTTACATGTGGCAAACCATTCTCCTTCCTAGTCTTCTGCTTCAGTTTAATTAGCAGGATGTTCCTTCTGATCTGTGTGCTTTGCCCTCCTGCAAACCCATGAGAAGCAGTGTTAGAGTCTCGCGCTCATTTGCTGACATGCTTAGATTTGATAATGAGATAGAAAGGCTCTTAATGGGCACAACTTTGCAACCAGAGATTTTTTTCACATTAGACAAACTAATTTTTATGTACATTCAGACCTTGTCTTTAAAAAATTCTTGTCATTACAACAATAGAAATCATAGTGAAAGGAAGTACTTAGTATGTAATTTTAAAACAGAAGGCCGTTTTGAGTTGACCTATTCTTTTTCTCTTGTTCTCTGCCCTGAGTGTGATTTAACAGTCGTAGGGACCAACTACGCTCTTTGATTCAGGGTTGATGCTGCAAACACTTTCAGCCTTCTTCAGTCATTCACCTTTCATTTCTCCCTGTCATCAGAAATAGTGGTTTCTGACGTATCAGGTCTAAGATCTTCTATAACTCCTTTTTATCTTAAAACTGCGAGAGCAGTAACTATAACATCACAATTATGATGATGGTCAGGGCAACAAGTACCTCTTTAGTTATGTGCTGGCTAACGTAGCTGTTTTAACACGTTTTTTCTTTAGCTGTAATAACACGTTTGTTCTTCAGAGCAGTCCTATCAGGTATCAGCTGTAACTATTTTAGTATGGCCGGCTTCAAGTCACATAGCTGAGCTAGTAGGGCAGGGCATAGCTGACTGAACCCCACCAGTTTGACTTTGTAAGCCGTGTCAAGTAGACTCAGGTAAAGATTGTCAGTTTCTCACTGGAGGGCATCCTTGATGTCTTAGTAAGTTTTATTTTTTAAAAAGAGCTCAGTCATATCTTAACACATATTATTTTCATTCCACATAGTAATGGAATGGAATATGTGTTTTCATAACACATATTATTTCCATTCCACATAGTAATGGAAATAATAATAAACATAGAAAATGCTTTCATTTCATTCTTAAACAGAGTTACTACTGGGGGCCGGAGCAATAGCACAGTCAATAGCATGTTTGCCTTGCATTTGGCCGACTTGGGTTGGATCCCCAGCATCCCATTTGGTCCCCGAGCATAACCAGGAGTAATTCCTGAGTGGAGAGCAAGGAGTAACCCCTGAGCATTGCCGGTATGACACCCCCCACCACCACCACCCCAAGAAAAAGGTCAGCATGTGAGTGACTGCTGACCTCTGTATGACTTCTTAAGCCTTGGCATTAGACTGAATAAGCCACCTCATCTTCATTTCATGTTTCACGTTGATTTTCTTAAAGCACAGCTTTGGACCTCAGCAGCTGCCCTAAATGCAGTTTAAATGTTACTGAAAAGGAATGTTGCACTAACACTGAAATAGTGAGTGATTTTGAATTAGTTGTTCTTATGCTGTCTGACAAGTGCTGAATATGTCTGCATGTCTCACTTAGAAAAATAAAAATACTGCCTAGTGTATTTGATTTTACTGCAGTGCCCTAACCTACTATAGTTTTTTGAAACTATGGGTCTAAACCCTGCTTTTTGCTTCTCAGAAATGTGACTTGTGAGATCTACCATAGTGGTAACTCTGAGAGCTTATTATTAGCCATGCAGAACCTCTTTCAGGTCTACTGAGAAGCAGATTGTGTTCAATGAACTCTTTATATAATCCGATACTTTACTAAGTTGGAGTGACACTTGTCTGAATTTCTTAAGCTGATCGCATATTGGTTAGGAAACATTCTGGCATCTCTATCTATTCTCTCCCAGTGAGTAGAGATCCCTGAGTTGGGGTATCTCTGAATACCTCCTTCTAACAGTCTTTTCTACTGCACTCTTCTTCCTAGAAGGCAGGTTTGAGCCACTGGTGGATGGATTGTTGCAGGTTGAAGTGGGGTGCAAGTGGGAGCTTTTGGCTCCAGTTTTAACTTTACTTATTTTAACAAAAGGAAGACAGCCTAGCCCAAAGTGGAAAAAAAAATTTTCTTCTAGGCTGTATTACTTTTTCTTCCTTTATCCCAGCCTGTTTTCCACTTGTTTTCATGCCTTTGCTCGGCATTTGCTTCCTACTTAAACTGGGCTTACTTACCTTTGTTATCTCTGAAAGACTCTGACTCATACTGATTGGTTTGCAGATTTTCAACACAAATTCTTTACTATGAATTCGCAAACTGTTGGCCATTATCTTCTGTGAAAAAATATATTCAAGTCATTTGGCTATTATTTCATCTCTAAAGTATTATCGGGAGCTTCAAGGGCATTCCTGGTAATAATTCTTCCCACTGCTGCTCAGGCCCAGCCATGTTAAGGGCTGCCAGGGCTACCTTGGTTGTGTTTGTGCCTAGTGCCAGGAATTAACCCTGGGACCTCCCTCCCCATGTGCCGAGTGTGCACTCCAGCCCTTTGATCTCTAATTAAAAAAAAAATTTTCCCCTTAATGATGCTAGGGATTCAGCCTAGGGCCTCACATATACAAGGCTCAAGAGCACCACTGCTGAGCTACATCTCTGTATAGGTTGCCAGGGATGGAACCCTGGTCCACCATGCACAAGGCAAGCGCCCTACCAGCTGTACCACTGTTCTAATCCCTATTGTCCAGTTACATATATAAAAATTATGCTGTTCTTGGTACTCTTTTAATGTAGATTTTGATTTTAGTAAATAAGTTTAATAGAAGTTTTGTTGAGTAGTGGGCATTTAATCCTTGAAATTTGTACTAGGTCCTTGATAACTTCAGTGTCGCAGTTAATAATTTCTAACAGGTAGAATCACCAAGCATGTGGTTTGGGAAGTGCTGGTTATGTAGAGTCACATTATGTTTCCTACAATCAAAACTGATTCATTTGCTCCTGAATGTTTTTTTTTAACTTGATTGCATTTTAAAAATTGTAAGTACATGGGGCCTGGAGCAATAGTCCAGAGGGTAGGGCATTTGCCTTGCATGCGGCCGGCCCATGCCGGCCTGGGTTCGATCCCCAGCATCCCATATGGTCCCCGGCACCGCCAGGAGTAATTCCTGAGTGCAGAGCCAGGAGAAACCCCTGAGCATCGCCGGGTGTGACCCAAAAATGCAAAAAAAAAAAGTACAAGTACATAATAAATGTTAGCATTGTATGTGCCAGGGATGTGGCTCAGTGGTAAAGCTCATTTAATCCTGAGTTTGATCTCCATCACCACCCAAGTGCCCCTAAAATCACTTGGGTCCAGAGAGATAGATTGTATAGGGGATAAGTTGTTTGTCTTGCATGCTGCCAATGCTCATTTAATTCTCTGGCACCACATAAGGTCCCTGAGCACTGCCAGGGGTCACTTCAAGTGTATGGTTCTGTAGTGTTGGATAGTTGACATAACTGTGCAGTCAGTCACCAGAACTCGTGTTGTAACACAACAATTCTTTATTAGACAACTTTTTACCCCCCACTTTCCTGTTGATGAAGTTACTTGTGCTTGAGCTGACAAAAAGCCTGCAGATCTTTCTTTCACTCACACATTCGCGGGTATCGGATACTCCATAGATCTACTAAGTACTGTTTTGTATGTAGTTCAAGAACCTAACAGATATGTCTTGAAATACTTAAAAAATTTCTTTATGTAAAAAATAAAACATAAGAAAGTTAAATTTCAAAATTATTTATCTTTCGTTTATAATACTACAGGATTTCAGGAGGTTAACTTCACACTCCATGTATATCCCCTTTACCTCTGTTCCTGCGATATCCATATTTCTAGAAAGTACAGGTGTGAATTTGTTGTTTTCCAGTTCATTTGCTTTAGTTATTTGTACCCCACATATCCACATATGAGTAACACTGTTGTCTTTCATATTTCTTACTTCACTTAGCAAAATCACCTCACATCCCCCCTGCCCCCTGCCCCCATCAAGCAGAGCTGCGTTTCTTCTTGGCTACAGAGGAGTATGCTACTGAGTGTGTATGTGTAGCTTCTTTCTTTATACAAACATCTGCGGCTGGAGGTTGATGTCCAGGTTTCTGCTGTTGTGAATAATGGTGCTGTGGAGTGCAGATAACCTTTTGAATGGGTGTTTTTATGTAAGAACTAATCCTTATTAGTATATAACTTTAGTTCCTTTATGTGTATCTGAATGAAGACATTTTGATTTCTGTTTACTTTTCTCAAAAGTTAAAAATTCTTTATTTACTCAGGAAGATGAGAATGTGCCCGTTGCTCCTGATCCTTCAAGTCAGCATTTTCGTGGTCATGGAACAGGCTTTTGCTTTGATTCCAGGTAATTTTTCTTCATTCTAGAATGTGGGTGCTACGAACCAGTGGTTTTCTGTAGTTCCCTGAAAACCACTGGAAATGCAAATTATGAGTCCTTCCTCAGACCTTCCGAACTCTTGGTAGGGTGGTGCCCAGTAACATGTGTTTTAACATCCTCCAGGTGGTTCCTTTTTTTTTTTTAATTTTATCATACCATGATCTATACAATTACAAAGCTTTTCCTGGTTGGGTTTCAGTCATACAGTGTTCCACCACTCATCCCTCCACCACTGCACTCTTTCTAACACCAATGTCCCCAGATCCCCCTGCCCTCTATGGCAGACTCCTTCCTTCCTTCCTTCCTTCCTTCCTTCCTTCCTTCCTTCCTTCCTTCCTTCCTTCCTTCCTTCCTTCCTTCCTTCCTTCCTTCCTTCCTTCCTTCCTTCCTTCCTTCCTTCCCTCCCTCCCTCCCTCCCTCCCTCCCTCCTCCCTCCCTCCCTCCCTCCCTCCCTCCCTCCCTCCCTCCCTCTCTCCCTCTTTTTTCTTTTCTTTCCTCCCTCCCTCCCTCTCTTTTTCTCTCTCTCTCTATCTCTCCCTCCCACCCCTTTCTCTTTCTCTTTTCTCCCTTTTTGAGCATTGTGGCTTGCAATACATACATTGAGAGGTTATCATGTATATCCCTTTACCTTCCTCCAGGTAGTCCTGATGCCTGCACACAGTCCTTGAGGACCAGTGCATGAACACATTCCGGACACTAAAGATTTATATTCATCTTTGTAGTGGCACAGAAGGTGCTTTCTGTTAATAATTGAACAGTTCTTATCCCGAAGCCTCAGTTCACATAGTGACTCTATTTTGAGTGCTTTAATGAAAAAGGCTTGTCTTGTCAATTGATATGCAAAACTGTATTCAGGCTCTTTATAAATATCTTACACAATTGTCAATAGCAAGCATTTAGAAGCAGAAAAGAGGTTCTGTAGTAACTGAAGCCTTTCAATATAATTGTTTACTATGAAGATCAATTCACGGTGGTAACTGTAACCCTGTCCTATCCTGAAAACTAGTGCGCTTTAAAGGGTTTTGGACAGAATGTGACGCTTCCGTTTTCCTGTTTCTTCAAGCTTTGATGTTCACAAGAAGTGTCCCCTCTGTGAATTGATGTTCCCGCCCAACTATGATCAGAGCAAGTTTGAAGAACACGTTGAGAGCCACTGGAAGGTGTGCCCGATGTGCAGTGAGCAGTTCCCTCCGGACTACGACCAGCAGGGATTCGAAAGGCATGTGCAGACCCATTTTGATCAGAATGTTTTAAATTTTGACTAGTTATATTAGTATGAGCTAAAAGTTTAGTAGTTAATGAAAACACCTCAAATAGACTACTAGGGATGCCAGGGGTATTGCTTTCCTCTGCCCTCTCTCGCACTTTTCTGATCAAGAGCTAGTTTGAGTTTGGTGTTACCAGGGTCAGGGAAAATCTTTGGCTTCTCATTGGCTCATCAATAAATATAATTTAATCTCTGTTAATCTTAACTGCTTTCAGAAAAGAAGTTCTTGTGTGTTTTGTATCTTTATTTATTTTCTAGTTTGCAAGATTCTATGGCTAAAGGAAATGGATTATTTTAATGTTATACCAAGCTGAAAATGGAGTATGTTATTAGCAGAATATTTACAAGTTTCTGTTGATCTTGTTGATTGAGCATGACTACTAAATATTATGTAATAAAAGGAATTTATCCTAAAAGACTTGTAAAGTAATTATTTGAATATAGAAACTTCCAAAATTTAGCCCAGGCAATGGTCTTTTAACGTTTGGAAATGCAACTGCATGGGGAATGATTTATATGCTTGCAGTATAGCAAGTATCCTCCTTATATTTGAAATGTTTGCTATGTGAATAGAAGGCTTATTTTGCAAATTTTATGACTGAAAGTCCAGAATAATGTGAATGATTATTTTTAAGGCATCTTGAAATAGTATTTATAGCTAAATGAGAAAGTGGAAAAAGATGTTAGTACTATTGCTTTACATTAAATGATCTAATTGGTGTTTGGCATAAAATCACACACACAAAACTGTATTCATATCACATTTTCCTGATGATAATATGACTTTAAAACATTCTTAATAACTGATTAAACATAATTCCAAAGTAATGTATGGTATGACTCTGCTGTATACTACTCAACAGTAAAAAGGGTGTTAGTATAGTTTTGGAGGTGTGTAATTTGATTATTGTCAATTTTTCATTAAGTGTAGCATCTTGAGTATTTCTTTTTTGGTCTGGGACTTCATCATGATTTCTGAATTGAATTTCTTTTCTTTTAAAATATGAATGTTAAGAATCTTTTTAATTTTTTTTGAGGAGCTGCCTTTGCAGTTCCTATATATTTAAACTTGTCCTAAGCAAATCAGCTGTCCAAGATGTTAACCTAACATTTGTCATGATAGCATTTTTGGGGTGCTATATAGGAACTATGCGTATACATGTTACTTGCATTTGCTCCTAGGAACTGAATTTGTGTGTGTTAGACCTTTGAAAATGTTCGTATTAAGGTATTAGGCAGTCTGTCTGACACCATTTGTTTGTTATGGTAGACCTGAAGGCCGTACAATTTCAGGCTCCTGTGTATTAAGGTGGTTTTGCACATGGTTGACTTATGTTCTTTCCCTGGCACCACATATGGTCCCCTTAAGCACTACCAAGAGTGATCCCTGAGCACAGCTGAGTGTGGCCCAAAAACAAAAGAGACTCCATGTTTTAGCTTCCAGGTAAATTATGTTATATACATGACTAATTATGGGCCACACTAACCTAGGAGTATCCTTCAAACTTTATAGTCCGAGCTAGCTAGAGCAATGAGACTGCATGGGCCCCCATTGTGGGGCAGTACTCCAGGCTCTCTGCTTGGGGGTCCTATAGTCAGGATGGGAGACAGAACAGTCTCCTCCATGTAAAGTAAGCTCTCAGACTGTTGGGTTATTTTCTCCAGCCCTAAAATGCATTTTTTAGTAGCTTTTGGTTCTATATTTATAGTTTGTTATTGATACATAAGCCATACAATCTAAGTAAAACATTAAGAAATAAAATTTACATGCATCGACTGAATTCTTGGGTGTGGTGGAGCCTATAATAATAGAGAATAAAACACTGAAACGTGTGGAGACAATCATTTTTGTGTATACACTATACTGGTCTTCTTAATGAACGCCGATAAAAATAAAGAGCCAAGTTTATATTGGGTCAGAGGCAGTTTATTTTAAATGTGATTTCATTTACATGTGTAAGCAGCTTTTCTTGACAGGAATTTTGATTCATTAATTTGTCTTCAGTTCTAAAACAAACCTCTGTTGCTTTCAAACTTAACGTGCTCTGTCCCCAACAGAACATATGAAAATATAATTTAAAGCACAGTTTTCACAGACACAGTACAATACATTCACTATACACGGTATAACAAAATATTCCCATCCTTACCTGTTTAGTTATTAATACTGTCACAATGAATAAGTAAATAGAAATTGGAATTTGTTTTATAGTTTAAAGAAATTTAACATGCACATGACTATTTCATGACTGTTTGTTTAGCTCTTGAACTATTGATCCAGCCTTCAGTTTCTTGCACTAGAAGGAGCAAAGCTAAATAATAATTGCTGGCCTAAAAAAGTTTTGGTCGATTGTAGGTAGATATGAAATAGCCAAGTAGGGCCTTCTTATGCACCAACTAGTTACTTCTGTGTCTGGATCTCCCTTTTAAACATTTAACACTGTATTCAGGACCAAGACAATTCTTCCCAGATCTGAGGAAATTTCTGAGGGCAGTGTTATAATAAATACTTGATATCTCTCATTATGAGGGATTCACAACTTAATATACAGAAGCTACCCATTTGGCTAACAGAATTGTCATCCTTTCAAAATTGTCTGAAAAACTGAGGAGGGGACATGTGCTTCCCAGCTGTAAGATGTTTATAAAATGGGAACATGGGATGAAAGCGATTTTATAAGCAATTCACATTTGCTTTCTCCAGCTTTGTGGGCAGTTAGTCATCTCAAAGCAATTTTTATTGCATAATTCGGCAATTGGTAAACTCATGTGTAAGGAATAGCACTTGGGAGAAAAGAACACTCAAGGCATGATGGTATCGGTGAGAAAACTTCAGGAATGGTCCAGACGTGGTTACTCTTGGGTCATCTATCAGTCATTCTTTGACCACCGACTGCAAGAAGCACTTAATTGTCAATAAGGCTCAATTTCATATTTCGCAAAATGTTTTATAAAGCTAAACAGACATTCCAGCGGGACTACAGACATCTATGATGTGGTGAGGAAAGTGCCTTTTAAAAAGTCTAAAAACACAATGAGCATGAAGAGGCAATAGGGGTCTTAACGAAAATGTTCCCAGGTAAAATGTGCTTGGAATTTTTATTCTGATTTGCAACCCCACATGTTTTTAGGGCAGTGGTTGCAAGAATTGGCAACACACAAAACATTAAATCTGTTGGCAATAGAGAACTACAAAGTGCTTTAAAACTTCACCTAAAGATGAAGAGAACTAAATTTCACACACACAAATTTGCACTTAAGTATTTCAAAGTGTTTCCTAACAGATTTCAGGGAAAAGTATTTCATCAAACTGGTTTCTTGGTCCGTAAATATCGATAGGCAGAAAACTTGCACCGAGCAGGCACTCGACGAACGTATGAATGAATGAACTGAACAGACTATTTTGTGTACAAAAATGCCACTTTTAACACTAAAACAATTGGTAAGTCAGATGGCAAGATTTTCAGGTTTTTTTTTTTTTAAGGGCGAAAAGATTTACTGCAAGATAATAATATAAAACACAGAAAGCACACCTTTCATGTATGTTATTTAAATATGAAAATACTTTTAGCATATTATGTTAAACATTCTTATTTATATTTCCATTACCTAAAGTCTTTCTACTCACAAATACTAGCTCCATTATGTAAGGCATGGTAACCAGTTTGATAATGAAGGTATTATTTTGGTTTTGAACATAGTGAGTTGATGTGTTGAATACTTCAATCACATTACAATCTTAGAAAGAAAATTTCAGTGCCAGCCCCTCCTCCCCCAAGTTGACATCAATGCAATACAACTAAACAATATGCAACATGCCCTCAATTTTATTTTGTTTCGGGAAATGTGCTGAAGAACCTAGAGCCTTTCTGTTTGTTTGTTTAGCACCTTATATCAAAGTAATGAAAATGGGTATGATGATTACATGTGCAAATGTACAAAATCATTAACTCTACAAAGAGACATCATTCCAAAATTACAGAAAAAATTTAAAGCATGCATTTAATTCTTTAAAGGGTTGCTGAATGCTTCCCCTGAAAAAAGGTGGCTGTTTTCAAAATCAGCAACTGCTGGTGAGGATTTCTTGGCACAGTTATGACCAGCATGTTATTGCTGCATCTTCCTGATAATCTCAGCCGACACCGGGGATGGAAATTGATTGTGTGGTGCCGCAGGCCCTGAGCTGTCTTGTAACTTTTCCCACACCGACATTTGAATGGTTTGCGGACACGAATCTGTGTTCTGTGACCATTCTTAGCGTGGTACTTGATGCCATTCACATTCTGTGAAGAAGACAAAATGTTACCTGTTACACAGACTCACATCACATCTTGCAGACGGGCAGCTTTGGTGCAGGTGTGCACTGCAGCAGGCGCCTTCTGACTGGCAGCTGTTTACCCAGAAGGCTTTGTGGAGAGTCTAGGTGTGATCATAGTGGCTGTGCAGACTAGGAACTGCGCACCGCTAATTCAAGGACATTTCAGATTAGGCTCAAAATTCTAAAAATGAATGTTTCGACATCCAGTGTTTCATAAAATACGCAGTTAAGGCTGTCTAGAGAAGCACGGCTCCCTCTATCTTCCTGGCACTAATAGATAAAGTTAACATATACGAGCAGTTAATATATAAATATTTTCAGGATGGCCAACAAGTATCTAAATAAAACACTGGGGCAATGTAGGGCAAGGATGTGACTCAGTTATGCCCTGCTTCTAGCCAACTGACTATTCCAACCTTGCCAGAACTTTGTCTACTCTGCAAGTGAGTTCATGCCTCTGATGTCTCTGGAAGTGACATCTGAATCTGCCCTGGCAGTGTTGTGTGTGATAGCATTTGTGGGTACACGAGGTGCGTAGCAACAGAACTCCAAATTTCAAATGGGCTTACACATCCCAGATGATGTACAAAGTGCCAGGATGCCTTTTGATTTTTTAAAAATTTTGCTTGTGTGTTTGTTTTCTGACTCTATTCTCAGAAATCACTTCTACTGGGTTCAGGGACCATATGGGATGCTGGGAATCTGGGTCAGCAGCATGCAAGACAAGCCCCCTGCCTGCTGTACTATTTCTGGCCTGCTTTCTGGATTTCTGTGCACTGGTTTTTGCTAGCTTACGAGTATATTGTGTGTGTAAGACTCCATGCCTTACTCTGACTCACTCAGAAGAATTTTAATGAATTGCTATTGCTTATACAAATTAAATGGCAAGAAAATGGGCTCGAGGGCACCGAGTAACTGGTGGAATGCATGACAGGTGCTACTCCGGCATAGTAAGTAATTTCCCTGGGACTGGGTCACTTCATTAGGTGTGTTCTGAGAGTAGGTCATTAATGGCAGACGCATCTCCCAGTGCCCACTACTGTTGGAAACTATGAATTTCCCTAGTCTATACTAACGTCCCCATTATGTACATCCATGGAAAACTGCATATATCCCTGATGACATGCTCAGGATCACTTGTATCACTTGTCATCCCATTGATCATCGATTTGCTCGAGTGGGCACCAGTAACATCTCCGTATGACCTGTCTCATGCAAGTAGAGCCCAAGGGCATCTGCTTGCTCCAGGAACATAAAGAGCCTCAAACCATTCCATCAGGTCATGGGAATGAGGTCTATAACTGTTATTGGTATTTGGCATATCAAATATGAAACGAGTAGCTTGCCAGGCTCTGCTGTGCAGGTGGGAGGGAGCTGAAGAATATGAAATAATTTTGAAAGTTTCATTTATTTATAGCCAAACTGCTAGCCAAAAAGGTTGTGGTGGTCTGGCCCCAGGACTCCAAGTGGGACTTGGGTGGGGAGAGGAGGAGAGAGGGAGGGAGTAAGGGTAGAGGAGACTGGGATAGATGGGAGAGCGGAGAAGAGAGGAGAAAGAGAGGCAGGTGGAAGTGACTTCAGAAAACCGCCAGCCACCCTGGATGGAATCCTAACCACGCTGGTGTAGAAACCAACGACAGCCACTTCATACCATCCTTGGGCCCCATTTCCTATGGACAGTCGGGTGTCTCCACTGTGGCTAGAGGCAGCATGGGACAGCTGGGGAGAATTAGGAGAATTTGCTCCACTGTGGGTTGTCTGGGGTCCATGGGGATCCCCGCCTTTTCCTCCTCTGTGTGCCCTCCTCCTCCTCACACCCTTCAGAAAGCTGTCCTGCAGGGGCTCTGTGAGCTGCCCTGAAGGCAATTCTGTGCCTGGGGGGGGGGGGTGGGGAGAAGTAGGGGCCTCAGCGCCCTGCCCTCCCGGTACCCAGTCTGGGATGTGAACTCACCCTCAGTTCCTGGATGCTCAGGAGAGGGTGCAAGGGCTACACCAAAGGTGGGCTGGAACCGCCCCTCCCCCCCACACACACACACACACTGGTGGGGCAGGGGGCTAACTGCAGGCTCCCCCCCTATTCCCAGCATTCCAGCCTCTGGCCCTCTGGCCAGACCCGACCCAACAAGGTCAAGTGCACAGAGGTGAGGAGTGAAGGGAGAAAGAGCTGGAGCTGCCCTGCCCGGCTGGCCTAAGGCAGTTGGATATCAGGAGCCAGAAACCCTGTGCGGTTAAGAGATGGCAGAGCTGGGGGACCACCTACTTTATTCTTTTCCTGCAGGATAAAAGGACGAAAGGATGGAAACCTGAATCTAAAATCAATCTGCTGTCAGAGGAAGTGAGCCTCCGAGATGGCTCTGAGTGAATTTACCGGTGTCTCGGTGCCCACCAGTCTGTGACGTGCCCCTTTCCAAAGGAGTTCTCTCCGCTTCCCTGTTCACTTGTCCTGTCAAAACCCTTTTTATGACCGGGTGGACATGGTGGCTACTTTAAGGACATGAGCCCACACCATCTTCCAACCTGCCAGCTTGTTGCTAGTGAAGCTCTTTCAGGCCCGTCACCTTCCTCGTAAGATTGCCCACCTCTGGGTGGCAGCGTGTGTGTATGTCCCTTGTTTCCTGACTGAACATCCTGACTCAATGACAAGTCAAACCTCGCTCTTGGAAATCGAGGCTGCCTCCTGTGGAGGGCCCCTGTGGTACTGAAGGGACAGCTGCAGCCTTTAGGGGAGAAAAGAGGCAAAACGAAAACCACCTCTGATGCAGCCGCATGACAGAAATGCTGGAAGCCCGGGAAAAAAGAAAAGCCAATGGATAAGAGTGGCAGGAAAATAGAAATGAAGGTGGGAGAACAGCAGGAGCGGCAGGCGTGAGAGAATGCTTCATCCTCGCGGCCAGAGGGAAGGGCTCAGGCCTCCAGCGCGTCACTGAGAGGGAGGCACAGAGCAGCCTCAGCAGCCTCAGGGCTTACTTCCTGGGAAGCAACTCGGGAATCCTGTTCTGTAGCACAGCTGCACTTGGGCCAAAGCCAGCAGTTTCCAAGAACCCAAGGCAGGGATGTAGGCTGAGGTGGCCCCTCTTCGCCTACTGCCTCCTTGTCAATAAAATCTCTCAGCGTCCCATGGAAGTCCACCTTGAAGAGAGACTGTTCCCCTCCCTGGCTACCACTGCACCCGAGGCTACTCCTTGCCCTCGGGGACACACTGATGAGTCTAGGTGAGATCTTGGCCGCTTACCTGGCCAGCCACCTGCTCTGCAGCTTCCTGCCTGTAGCAGGTATACAGAAAGGACTGAACCACGGCTGGTGGTGTTCAGAGAGCCTGGAGGAGCAGCTGCGAGAAGCGCTCGACGCCTCCACACAGGTCCCAAGCCTTTAAAACAGTCCACCTGCTGGGCTGGGGCAAATTAGCATATCACCACATGCACCCAGATGTTCAGCCTTTTCTCTTTCTCACCTGTGGATTTTATTTCATCTATTTTTCGGCTTTTTCCCAGGGCTTATCCCTGGCATTGGGCTCGGGGATCACACCTGGAGGGCTCAGGGGACCTTACAGGGTGCAGGGATTGAACCCGGGTCGGCTGTGTACAAGACAATGCCCTACTCCTATATGATGGCTCCAGCCCTCACCGTTGAATTTTAAAGTGCTGCAGGTTGACTGGTGAAGGCGTCCTCTGAACCACACTTGAACGCTGTGTGCGATCCATACCTTGTCTTGTTTAGGTTTTCTTTGTAGAAATGGATGCTTCACCCACCTGCTGCTCTGTACTACCCCCCCCAGCCCCCAGAACCTGGCCCCAGTTCCAGGCCTGGGTCTCCTGTGTAGGGCTATAGCAGGTCATGTGGGGTTTGGTGAACAAATGACAAAGGCTCTTCCCTCCCGCTTCCACTGCTCGGACCTGAACGGCTGGGGACAAACTTCTGTGGCTGGATGATGAAATTCGCCCATTTCACTCTGGGTAACTATGGTGTATCAAACTTTAAAGTGGCCATCCAGAGCCACCTGGCATGCTGGCCCCTGGGAAATGATTTAACAGAGGTGCCACATTTGCTGCTCTAACAGACTCTGGATGTGACATGGATTGAGAAGCCCGAAGACATGGTGGCCCTGTTGAGCTTTTTTTTTTTCTTTTTGGGTCACACCCGCGATGCTCAGGGGTTACTCCTGGCTCTGCACTCAGGAATTACTCCTGTCGGTGCTCGGGGACCATATGGGATGCCGGAGATCGAACCCAGGCCGGCATGGGCCGGCCGCGCAAGGCAAACGCCCTACCCGCTGGACTATCGCTCCGGCCCCCTGTTGAGCTTTTTTTATCTATAGCCCACACAGGTCCTTAAAGAGGACAGCTCCCCCTGCTCCCCTTCACCCACCCAGGTCACCAGCAGTCTGAGACAGCCCATGCCACGGTGCGTGTTCTGAGAACCCCAGGCCTGCCCTCGGACGAAAGGGGGCTGCTAAGGGTGCGGAGCCCCTTTACCTTGTATCTCTTCTTACATCCAGGAACCGGGCAGGCGAAGGGTTTCTCCTCCCCGCCATTCATGCACATGGAGCTGAGGATGGCTTCCGAGCTGATGGCGCCTCGGTGGTCCACGACTCATCGCTGTCCGACTCCTCATAATCCACCTCCTCCTCATCATATTCGCTACCTGAAGGGCCAGAGCACAGCACTGAGGGTCAGCGTGGACGTGGAGCCCACAGGGATTACACTGAGGGGGAGGCCGATGCCAGGCTGAGTGGCACTGTGGAGGCACCTGGTTCCCAGGACATACTGGGGGAACGGGAGCTGTTGGCACACCACGGGGCAGGGCAAGGACTTCCGTCTTCTGTACCTACAAAGTGAGCAAGAGCTTTGAACCTGATGCTGTGGCAGGGTTATCCGTGACTGCCAAAGGTGCCAGAAAGGTTCTGGGGCAAAAAAAGCAAAGTAATTGGCTGCTCAGATATTTGACAAACACACACATACACAAGCACACACACACAGTGCTTCACATCCCAAGGCATGGAATCCTGTCTCCGTGCTCTTATGCCAAGCTTGGAATGTACAAACATCCAAGAGAGTGGGGTTACATTTATACTAACTGGGTGTTCATTTCAGTTCTCTTTATGGTTTGAGCTGGGGAACCGACAGATAGAATGGCACGACAGAAACATCTAGAGGAAAAGGCCCCAGAAAGCAGGTCATGAAGAAAAGCAATCCTGTCCCACACCTGTCTCCAGGGCACTACGCCCACCTTTCGCCACACTCCCCATCCTCTGAGAGAGTTTCCCACTCCAAACAGTGCTGAAGGCAGAGGAGAATCTCTTGGTTTGCCCCTACAGTTAAGAGCTTGACTCAAGAGCGATTTCAAAATCAACTGTGGACTTCAGCTCGCTCAGTTCGCAGAGTTGGAAGATACTGCAACCAACAGCTCCTTTGTGCTCTTGTTTTTTTTTAATTTAATGAGGCCCAAAGCCATTTATTTTGAGCTTTAACACAATACAACCCTGAAGGACATAATTCTACTGATCATAAACAGTGTAAAATAATATGTTGACAAGTCCTAATGCATTTACAAGCCCCGTGGAATAAATAGGAATTATAGCACAACATTACGAAGAATTATATGGTAGCAATTACAGTTGTGAAATTCATCCTCCAGGTGTGAGGCTAAATTGCACCAGGACTGGCCTGGGCGCTCCCTGTGCCTCACTCGGCTCCATCAATTATTTCAACACCCAATATTGGCACTTTTATTGGGTTTCATTTTAATAGGCATTAATAAGATTGTTTGAAGAGCCAGATGAGGCGGGCACAGGGACGCCAGTCTTGGAAGTTAACAGTGAAAAGGATCAGGGAAGAAAGGAAGGAACCTCAGGTGGCCTGTGAGCCTCCCAGGTTCCAGCATGTTTATGCTCCCCATCCCACCGCCCAGCCCACTAAGCCTCGAGACTATGGGATGGGGTGGGGAAGCCTCCCTTTCAGACCCACACAGGAGCTTTCACACTTTTCACATAACAGTATCTAAGGGACATCACTATTATTATTAGTAGTAGTTGTTATTGGATTTTTTTTGCCACTCCTGGCAGTCCTCAAGGCTTACTCCTGGCTCTGTGCTCAGGAATCACCCCTGGTGATGCTCAGGAAACCACATGGAATGCCAGGGACTGAATCTGGGCTGGCCGGTGCCGGGTAATCTCCTCATCCGTGTACTATTTTTCAGGGGGGAGAGGGGGCATCACTTTTAGGACTGGGGAAATGACTTTGCATGGACAAGGCCCTAGGCTCTGTTCCCAGTGCCCCCAAATCAGAAGGCGGAGTGGGCCGGCTCTTCCCATGCTGCTTCTGGGTCCCCAGAGGCAGTGGCTGTGAAGGGACCCTCTTAATCTCTTTCATTTGTGGGGTCTTCACCATAAACCACTTGTCTGGAATTTGGAGCAGTGTGTTTAGAAGCCTGGAGGAGCCTCTGGCCAGAGGCACACAGCACGCCTCAGACGCCACCCCTGGGGTTCTCAAGGCGCCCGCGGTTCTTGGCTGTGATGGCCAGGAACCAGAGCCCCGGGCTGGAAATACTGAGAGGAACTGTGCCGCCATGTCTGAGTGCGTCTGCAAGCAGGTCTCCTGCTTCTAAGTAGGGCATTGTTCAGGACATTTTCCTCTTAAACAAATGCCACATGCTGGTGTCCTTTAAATTGCTTGTTAGAAAACTATAAAGTGCTATTTTGCAAAGCTCCTCCAGCAGGACTTGAAAGTTAGAATGACTAATTTACTCATCTAATTGGGCTAATTTGTTAACCTGAATACCAAGAACCATGCAGCATTTACAACTGAGGGTTGGGGCAGCGGAGGGGGTGTTTCCCAGACCCACTGAGGGCTTAATGAAGCCCAACAGAAGATAAAACTTCAAACCCCCACTGGATCAAAAGGTGACCGAGCCGGAGGGGCTGATGAAGTGGGCACAGTTGCCTGGAAACCATATGCCAGGCAGCCCCTGGTGGGGCAGTTGGGGTGGTTTATCTGTCCAGGAGGACTACTCTGAGAGTAAAAGGCAGCTCTGTAACTGGGCACCCCCCAGCCCTGCATGAGCACCCCGCAGACCCATGACACAAATGGTCTCTGTTGGATGGGGACCAGAAGGACTTGTTGACGATACTCAATTCTGCCCCACAACAAAGATGTCAACACACGACATTCTCTGGGCTGGGCCATTTGGCCGAATGTCAGGCTACCTGTTCTCCACTTTCTCTTCTGTGAAATGGGCACAGGTTTTCTTCCTGCCCTTTGAGGATTTGAATAGAATTAGAATTCTTGATGCAGGAGAACCTGAACAGAGTTAAGTGCTCAAAAATGTAAGTACTACAGTTCTTGTAATAACGTTTTATGCACACACACACATACACACGCTACATTAAATAACATTAATGTAATTGGGGCACAGATGATGATGCCCAGGGATTTCAAGAGTAACTCCTGGCAGTGTTCAGGAAGCCATATGTGGTGTTGGGGATCTGAACTCGGTCAGCTGCCTGCAAGGCAGTTGCTCCCGGCCTGTGCTCTCAATACGATGACTCTTGTCCCGAGTCTGCAGTCCCAGTAACAAGAACCTAGAAAGGCTGGAAGTGAAACCAGCAAATGGGAGTCTGACAGACTTGGGAACCTGTTAGCATGTGAGTACTGACAGGGTGGAGCGATCAGGGTGGCTGAGAATGCTGGAGTGACCGACTTACTGGCTGATTTTGCCATGGCCACAGGGAGCAGCAGGGGCCCGGCTGGGTGTCTGTGTGGGCCCTACCATTGCCACTCAAACTGTATGGTCCATCCCGCACCCCCCAGACTCCTGACCTGGAGAATCTGCTACCTCGGACAGCCATTCTGAAGAATAGAAAACTCACCCCTGCTGCCACCCCCTACCCCCCCACCCTGTGGTGCTGTATCTAAGACAGGCACAGTGGCATCTACCTCTGAGCCGCTTCCCTGGCTTAGGATTTGATTCTCAGTTTAATTTGGTGGTGGGGGGGGGCACACCTGGCAGTGCTCAGGGCTCACTACTGACCCTGTACTTAGGGATCACTTTCGGTGGTGCTTGGGGTGCCAGACATCAAACCCAAGTTGGCCACATACAAGGCCAGCACCCTACTGTATTATTGCTCTGGCCCAATCCTTAATATTGCATATGACCCCCTGAGCACTGCTGGATGTGGCCCCCAAATGAAAACAAACCATTTCCCAGCAGAATGACAAGTTGCATGGCCAACTGTGTGAGTGCAGGAAAGGGGAAGAAGGAGGCAATTCATCAGTATTGGATTGAATTAACAGAACCTCCAGCAACCAGCAGCAATGCAGACTGGGGGTCACTCAAGGGTCTGGAGCACGTGCTCTGCAGGCTGGAGGCTGGTGGTGGGAGTTGGCGGCAGGGTGATGACTCCCAGGTCCTCATATTCCCTTGCACATGGCACCAGGAGCAGCGCCAATGTGCATGCCAGTGTGGCCTAAATAAAAATGAAAAACATCCTCTGTTTACAACACTCCTCCACTGCACTATTTTACAAATTATTTTAAAGAATACCTGCCGCCTTAATTCACTTTGCAGACTATCTTTGCACCCACCACACGTTTTTCTGTTGTAATATCGGCCACTAGGGCTACACCCTGTGGTAGCAGAGTGGGGCCACATGGAGCTGGGGGGGTGAACTCAGTGCCTCCGCCCCTCACCCTGCACACACGGTGGGGGCCAGCTGGGGGATTCCAAGGGGAGCACAATCACTTCTGGGTGGCTGGGGTGCAGAGAGGCTTTGCGATGCTTTGTGGTGGGATTCCCCAGCAGTGCTAAGGACCCTGGGTAGTCGCTGCCTCAGTTGTTTTGGGTGCTCAGGCTCAATGATGCACTGTTGCTTGGCTCAGCAAGGCTGGCGGCCACCAGGGAACTGTCCTTTGTGGGGAATCGAACTCAGGCCCTCACACCTCTAGGTGTGCTCCACTGCCCTCTGAGCACTGCCCTGAGGTGGTGGTGGTGGGGTGCTAGGGGTGAACATAGGCGCCCATGCATGCAGACAACCCTGGGCTCTGCTTTCCTGACTCCTGGCGGACCCTCACGCAGGCCCAGAGAGGTGCCGATGGTAAGCCAGGAGATGGAGCGGGAAGGACCCAGAGGAAGAAGCCCAGCTGTAGCTGGTTCTGAGCCCTCTACTTGCCTGAATCCACAAGTGCTAGTTTCTGCATAATTTGCTAAACAGGTAAATACTGAAAATATTTCCTTCGTGTACAAGATGGGAAGTCTAGCTGATGCTTTCTAAGGCACCCTCTTGGCGAGCTCTCTTGGGGAACACTCTACCTTGGAGCCCCAATTCTATGGCCCATATGTACACAGATCACTGAACTCCATATTCCCCTTCCTGTCTTTTTCTCTCCCTTTGATTTGGGTCACACCCAGCACTCAGTGCTCAGGGATCATTCCTGGTGAGGCTCGAGGAACCTTCTGAGGTGCCTGGTATCCATCGGGGGTTAGCTGCGTGCAAGGCAAGTGCCTCAACCCCTATACTAGCTCTCCAGCTTCCTGGTCTTATCCATCTTCCTGGATTTATGGTCTCAGGGGTGACTTGTAGCAGTAATTGTGGGACCCGATGTGGTGCCAGGGATTTAACACAGGTCAGCTGCATGCATGTTATCTCTACAGTCCTTGGATTCCTTTTAAAAGAAAAACTGCAACTGCCAGGAAAACAAGCACATTTTGTTGCATGAGTGCATCTCCAGATCCCAAGCGAAGTTGCAAACTACCTCTGCTGTTGAGGTGTAGGCACCTCTGTCAGTCTGTCAGCCCCATTAGCAGAGGGTAAATCTGGGGTTCAGGAGGGAGAGGCATGAGGGTCACCTGGATAGACATAGGCAGGCTGCTGGGTCTCTGGTTCCAAAGTCAGAGCTCCTTTGATTTATTTAAATTTGAATTTGTGGCATGGAAGGTAAATTCTGGGAACACAAGAGCTGGCAGAGGGGGCCCGTCAGTGATGGAGCTTGTAGGATGCAGATGGACAGCAATCCCAAAGTGCCAGTACTTTCTGCTTGCTTCCCAGCACTTCAGAAAAGAGCTTATTGCATACTGTTCATTTCAGGGGGCCAGAGTGACCGTACAGCAGGTAAGGCACTTGCCTTGCACGTGGCCTACCTGGGTTTGATCCCCAGCACTACACACGGGCTCCCAAACTCACCAGGAGATATTGCTGAGCGCAGAGTCAGGAGTACACCCTGAGCAGCAACTGGGTGTGGTTCCAATACAAAAAAACATAAAAGCAACCCAAACAAACAAACAAACAAAACCACATTATTCATTTTAAAAAAGAATGTTCCTAGTGCTTGTGTTTCTACAGGGAAAGTGAATGTGACCTTGCACCATCACATGTAAGAACTGGCCGTTGCTCCTCTTTTTGGGGTTTTGAGCTATTTCCATTGTTGTGTGGTCCCCAGTGTGGGGAGGTGGAAGAGAGTGTGAGGTGGGCAGGACAGATGCTGAGAGGGGCCCTGAGTAGCTCCAAGAGTTCAGCGTTTCCAAAGG
Source organism: Cryptotis parvus (assembly GCA_021461705.1). Classification (NCBI taxonomy): domain Eukaryota; kingdom Metazoa; phylum Chordata; class Mammalia; order Eulipotyphla; family Soricidae; genus Cryptotis; species Cryptotis parvus. The sequence continues at coordinate 101,634 of JAJIBD010004991.1, forward strand.
AGGAAAACCTAGCAGCTAGGATTCCATGCTGAGACAGAATGGCAGAAACAAGTCTCCTGGCTGTCGGCAAAAGGGCTGACCAGCAGTTGATTTTGTGAAGCCAGAACAAGGCCGCCAGAAGCTGCTGAGTATGCACACCTACAGTGGTTCACGGAGTGGACCCTCATCCCCAGCTGTGAGCCCCACTGCACTCCTCAGCCAAGCGCCTCTCTCTCCTCACAACACTTCAAATCTTGTGTCTCTCCTCAGACCTCTGCCCAGCTGCCTTCATCGCTGCAGATGGCTGCTTTGCATGTGCACACCTACACTGTTCTCCTCTGTATTCACAAACACAAGACAATGACATACAGATGGATTAAAATAAGTCAACCTTTTCCAGAAATTCAATATGCCACGTTTTTCTTATAATGCACACCATTAATATTCATGCAAAAGTGATAACTGCAGTGACAGCAAATTAAAACTCTCCTGGGGTGTCAGATTCTAGCAAATACATTAGCAGAGAGATGCTTTCCTGTCGTATGGACTCATCATTATAAATGAGCTCTAATTGGTACTGACCCAGTTTATATGAACTGAAGCAACAACAGTCTAAAGGAATCTGAAGGGTATGACTGTGATTAAAGGTACAGTGATGCTTCTGGGGCCTGGACTGCACCTCAAAAACTCTTCAGGTCCTTGTTTCTGCTTCTGGATCTTCCCCAGGACTATCTGTCTCCTCATCTTTTCCTAACTTATGGCATTGTTCCTTGTTCTCCCCAACTCCAAAGCAATCTTCCACATGAGAACCCCCACTTAACTTATTTATTTGGTTTTCGGATCATACCTGGTAGAGAGTTTAGGTTTACTCCTGGTTCTGCACTCAGAAATTACTCCTGGTGAGGTTCAGAGGACCCTAAGTGTGCCAGAGATCAAACCCAGGTTGATCTTTCAAGGCCAATACCCTACCTGCTATACTATATTTCCAGGTGCTGTTTTAAGGCATTTTAAAGACTAACTAAAATTGCAAAGGTTCTAGTGGATTTTGACTCTGGAATCACTACTAAAATCATGACTAATGCACAAGGGGGAGAGCTGCCATCCAGGTCTCCCCTAGCTCAGCTGACCATGAGGTGTCCAGGAGGGAAGATGGGTTTTGGTTCCAGCCCATCACCTTGTGAGGGCCTCAGAAGCAGCCAGAGGAAACTAGCTCACCATAATCACTGTAATTTTCAAGGTCTGACTCCACAACTCATCAGAACCCCACCCAAGAGAGAATCTGATCTCAAGCCCGGCTCACTAGAGCCTCACACAACAGAGCAGCAGATTTCAAGTCCAGGTAGGCAGTTCTCAGAGGCAAAAATCACTGGGTGTTCGTGGAGATGGAACTGGGGTCCTCCTTCCCTCTCTGTCCTACCCAGGAGGCCTGGTGGACCAGCCCACAAACTGCCTCCGGGCTTTATATAGGCCATCATGCAGAGACTCAGACACATGGGGGGGAGAGCTGTCATTCGACTCTCCCTGAGTGGCCATGTGGTGCATCAAACTAGTGGAACCAATCACGCTCTAGAAACTCAGAAAGTAAATTCAAGAACATAATTTGGTCAGATCTCCCATAATCAAGAATAGGGAAGAAAATGGATTCATTAATAACATTGCTGTGTGTGTGCTTTAACTGTCAATATAATCAGTGCCAGCTGGGGAGCAGGCATGGGGCTTGGGGTGGGTGGGAAGTGAGGGTCTTTGGTGGTGGGAACATACTGGTGGTGGGAGTGGTGTTGAAGTATGAAACTTTCTATCAACAGTATTATGAAAACTGTTTTACTTTTTATATCACAGTGTTTCAATAAAGCGAAAATAAAATCATGACTAAACATTTTATTTTTAAAATTTACATTTATGGGCAGTATATGTGCTGCCGAAGCGAAGCATCAACAGCCGGATCATCGACAGCCACCCTGCAGCAGTTTATTTTCAATCCGCCCAGGTATGCTGAACCAGAGACTCTCAGACATGGGGCAGAGCTGCTACTTGCTCTCCCTGTGCCCAGCTGCTCGTGAGGCGCCCGGGAGGCATGGCGGGTTCTAGCCCTGGCCCGCCACCCCAGCAGAGCCTCACAACAAGCCAGACCACCCTCCCCTACTCCATGGGGCCCGCCATTTTCCTCATCCGACTTCCCTCTCGTCACAACTCCACCCAGCAGACCAGACTATCACAGCCTGGCTCACACGACCGCTAGTGGCCGCGCTTTCATCAATAAATGCTTTATTTAGAGGTGACTACAACAGTATGCCACCCGCACGGCAAGCCTGGCAAGCTGCTCGTGTAGTATTTGATATGCCAAATACCAGTAACATTTAAATTAGGTCATTCCCATGACCTAATATAATGGTTTGAGGCTCTTTATGTTCCTGGAGCAACGGATGCCTTTGGGTTCTACTAGCATGAGACGGGACATATGGAGATATTACTGGTGCCCACTCTAGCAAATAGATGATTAACGGAAGATAGTGATAGTGATAGTGACATTTATGGGAACCAGAGCGATAGTCCAGTGGGTAGGGCGTTTGCCTTGCACACAGCCAACCCAGGTTCAATCCTCAACATCCCATATGGTCCCCCAAGCACTGGGAAGAGTAATTCCTGAGTGTAGAGTGAGGCATCACCCCTGAGTATTGCTGGGTGTGACCCCAAAAACAGCAAAACACCAAAAACAATTTACATTTATGTATTTGCACCAGAATACCTAAAAGTATTTGATGAATCGATTTATAGGTATAGGGGCTAGAGTAAGGAAGGTGCTTGCCTTACACTGGTTTAACCTAGGTTTGATCCTTGACACCTCTGGGTTCTCCCGAGCCCCACCAGGAGTGATCCCTGAGCACAGAGACCAGTGTAAGCCCTGTGTGGCATGAAGTATACGCCAAAACAAAGGAATAAAATTTATAGGTTTAACAATTTAGTACTCTATCACTGTCTTTCCATTGTTCATCGATTTGCTCGAGTGGGCACTAGTAACATCTCCATTAGTCCTGTCACAAGCAAGTGTAACCCAAGGGCATCTGCTTGCTCCAGGGACAGGAGGAGCCCGAAACCATTCTTCAGGTCATGGAACTGAGGTCCATAATTGTTACTAGTTTTTGGCGTAACAAGTAAATAAAACACGGGTGACTTGCCAGGCTTTGCCGTAGGTGGTATAGTCTCAGTAGAAGGCTCTCATCTTGAGCATTTACTGATGAAACTTAAAGGGGAAAGATCAGGTTTTCTCTTGGATGGAGCTCTGAGGAACTATGGAGTCTGGATGTTGAGAATGACTGACTGCATGATGTGTGGTTTGCTCTGGCTTCTTGCTAGGCTTACTGGTATCAGTTAAAACCTGTCTAGAACTGTTTACTATGCATAAATGGGAAAGAACTTGGGAAGAATCTTATGATAAAATCAGCATCCTCTAAAAATATCACGTGGCAACAAAGTGGCCACGTGCCAAGGGACCTGTGGATCTGGCGTGGGTGGGACTCTCCCTTCCGGGGCAACTGGCATGGAGGCCAGGAAAGGGCAGGGCCCAAAACTCCACTCCGAGTCTGGCCAGCATGGTCTCTTCCCCGCTCATGAGAGCAAACCCTTGGAGCAATGTTGGACTCGGCCAGGGGCTGGCCGAGCCCCTTGCCAGGAGATCAGCTCCATGGGTTGCTTTCATATGGGGCCGGCCGAGCAGCACAGCTGTGGGTCTGAAGTGGATGGGTCTGGATCTCTTCCAGGGTTGCAAATTAGCTGAGTCTGGCGTGGGTGGGTCTCTTTCTTCCGGGGAAACTGGCATGGAGGCGGAGGAAAGGGCAGGGCCCAAAACTCCACTCCGAGTCCGGCCAGCATGGTCTCTCCCCGCTCATGAGAGCATACCCTTGGAGCAATGTTGGACTCAGCCAGGGACTGGCCGAGCCCCTTACCGGGAGGTCAGCTCCATGGGTTGCTTCCACATGGGGCCCGGCCGAGCAGCGCAGCTGTGGGTCTGAATTGGATGGGTCTGGATCCCTTTCGGGTAACAATTTAGTACTAAGCCAAATAAATGCTTCAGTTTTCATTTACTTTCAGACCTCCATAGTAGGTGGAGGCTCTGGCTTGTGCTCCCCAGGAAGTGTGTTCCGCCGGTTCTTCACTCAACAAACACAGGACCAAAGCTCTTTGCACAGTGGAGTGAGCAGTGATGATCTGAAACCTCTAAGTTGTTTAGGGGCTAGAGCAAAAGTATAACAGGTTAGACACTTGCCTTGCATGCGGCAACCAATATTCGATCCCTGGCACCCCCACGGTTCTTGAGTTTGCCAGGAGTAACAATACCAAGGATAAGAAGGATGTATTCATAGTTTACTTTACAGTTGTGTGTGTCACAGCAGAGCGAACAAGGACTATAAGGAAGCAAACAGCAGGAATAAATTTTGCAAGGGGGTAGGGGGCGCAGAAGGAAGACCTTATAAAAGATCAAAACCCTTGTCTTGCAGAATGGAGCTCTGATAGATACCAAAACCCTAGCTGGGGAGGCATGCTTAGAACTGGGAAGGGGAAGTCGTGGTCAGATATATATGTGGGTGCCCTGGAGAGTGGAGAAGGGAAGATACCCCTCTTTACCCAAAGCCACATGGAAAGCTCTGACATTTACTGTTCAGTGATATCTCAAGTAAAGAGAAGAAACGCTCCATTAATCAAGAAATCCAGGACGTTTGTGGACGGTCCTGACCAAGGGACAGGGATAAGCACCCCAGAAACCCATCTTTTCCTGACTGAAATCACCACCCGTGTCCTTCCTGGGATCCCATGGAGGGCAACATAAAGGGTGGAAATCACAAGAAACAAGTCAGAGCTGCAGAAGCAGCCGGGAGCAGGTCCAAGGAAGACTTGCCGCTGGTGTGATCATCTGAAGCTCTGTCTGGTTTTTAAGGTATGGGGTGAGGAGAAGGAGAGTGAACCCTCCCAGGGAGTGCTCATGAGGTTTAGGGGAGCCCCTGGAAATTTTTGACCAATCATGCCACAGGTTCAGCACAAGGGCAAGATGATATGAGGTTGTGGGATTCTGCCGTGTATATATATATAGACGGCAGAATCCCACTCTTGGTCCTGTGTTTGTTGAGTGAAAACAACAAACTCTCCAGGGCACCCACATATATATCACGGGGATAGCAGGGCCAGCGGACAGTGATGTGGCCAGTGATGCTTGGGGCACCATGTGATGCCAGGAGTGGAATCTAGGTTAGGAGCATGCCAGGCATGTGCCCTAACATCTGCACAATATCAGACCCTAGTTTATTTTAGGGGGTCAGTTGTGCTCAGGACTTACTTCTGGCTCTGTACTCAGGATCCAGAGTCTTTGACATCGTCTTCCTCCTCTTCCCACTGAACCCAACCATGTGACTGTCTTATCTATGTTCCTAAGGTCAGTACACTGTGAGGGGAAGCAGGATCCAGGGAATAGTCATGGACCACTGAGAACTTTACTGGGGAATGAACATAGTCTTATGGGGCCTGGGCTCTCAGCCTAACTCAGGCTGCCAAACTAAGTGTGGGTGGCTGAGGCAGGATGGTCAACACAAATGTGTATGTGTGTTGTGGTAGGGGGACCCTGTGTTCCCAGAGACACAACACTACCTGCCGTGGCAGGAGCCAGAGCCAAATTCAGAAACAGGAGGGAAAGGCCGGGGTGGCAGGCAGGTCCCACATCTCCATCCTATCAAACGTGTCAGTACATCCACCAGAGGCAAAATCCACTAAGCAGGGCTCAAGCTTCTTCCTCCCTGCAGTGGCCTCAGTTGGCTGGTGCCCAAGCATGTGTCCTGGTTCTCTGTGCAAGGAGAGAAGTGCATGAAGATCCTCTGTGCACTAGGACACAGGTATGCTAGGGTTTCTGTGTGGCACACTGTCCTGTCTAAGTCACACGCAGCTATTTCATGCTGAAATGAAGGGCACGAGGTGAGTGGGGCGCCCAGAGGTGTGAAGAGGCTGAAGTCAGGGCAAATGGCCCACTCTCACCCTCTGCCACCTCAGGCTAGTCACCTCACTCCTCCACTTTTTTTTGCATCAACTGTAAAGTGGGAGTCATCCCGAGCTGCCCCTTTGCAAGCGTGAGCCCCTGAATCACTGCAGAAACAAACCAAACAGGGCCAGAGCAATAGATAGTACAGTGGCTCCGGAGGGCATCTGCCTTGCATGAGACTGACCCAGGTTCAATCCCTGAACCCCATAAGGTCCCCCGAGCACTGCCAGGAGCAATTCCTGAACACAGATATAGGAATAATCCCCGAGCATCCCTGGGTATGTCCCAAGACCTAAAAAACAAATAAACTTAAACAACAGGGTCCATAGAGACAGGACAGTTGAGGGCACATAACATGAGTGAATTAGACTATGATGCATAACTAGGTGCTGTACTAGCCCTGGCTGGTGTTAGTTTAATACCAAGCTGGAGAGGTAGTATGGAAGGAGAACACTGACCTAGCTTTCCTTGTGGAAACGGTGTTCGCATCACCTTTGTTGAAATCCTGGGCACCACATAGGCTCCCCTGAGCACCACAAGGGGTCACTCCTGAGCACAGTGGCAGGAATGGTACCAGAATACTGCCAAGTGAGCCCCTACCCCAACCCTCAAATCATGGGAAACTTGAAAGGAACAATCAAGACTCCGCATACACCTACTGAGACACCATTCACACGGTCGCCTTTCTACCAAGCATGACAGAAACAAACAACATGTAATATTTCTACTGGACCAGTTTCCAGTGCGGCCATCAAACAGAACTGTCTGACTTGAGATCATGCAGTTGGCTAATACTCATGAGCCTGTTTGCAATCTTGGAGCGCCAGGGCCAGCAAAGAAGTCAAGACTGTGGACTCGAGGTGAGCAGTGGGCACATGGGACAGTCCAGAGCACACCATGACACTCTGTCCTGAGAATGATCCCAAAAGAGCTATTTATTTGGGATGAGCTTGGCCTTTTCCTGCAATATGGAGAGAAATATGCGGTGCTTCTTCTTTCCACTGGGGAAAGCCTGCTGAGGGATGGGCAGGGATGATGAATGAGGAGTGAGGGGAGCAGAATGGTGTAATAAGCAAGAGGAGAAAGAATTAGGGTCTGCCTAGAACCCAGTTTCAATTGCACCAGAGTAATTGTCTCTTTGCAGACACAACAGCCAGCATGTAAATGCACCACTGGAGTTGTTGCTTCTCTGGGGGATGGAGGGAGTCACCGAGAGTTCACAGCAACCACCTCCATCTCCCGTAAAAGCTGAGTCCCGCTCTCTGTTCTACGTGGAAGCTGCAGCCTGTGACGCATGAAAAATGAGCTTTATGAGAGTACTTCTGATTTTTTAAGAAGGCCGTTTGGCTTCCTAACAGGGCAGCTTCCTGAAGGCACCAGCCTTGGCATTTTTACACAGCACATGCCATTATGGGGGCTGTTGCTGAGGCAGGTAACAAATCTTGACTAAGGCAACCAGGAGAAACTGTGGAGTGAGAATTTGGCATTGAAAGAGATCATCTTAAAATTTAGCTTCATGTATATGAAATTTAGCTTCATGTAATGTATATATATATGTATATATATATATATATATATAATTTAGCTTCATGTGTGTGTGTGTGTGTGTGTGTGTGTGTAGTGTGTGTGTGTGTGTGTGTGTGTGTGTGTGTGTGTATAGGGGTCAGATGTCTGACCCTTTTTTTTCTAGCAACTGGGGTCCCCAGTGGGACAGGCCTAGGAAGGCCATGGCCATTGTGTGGCTTCAGCAGCCCCAACAAGGACTTCCATCTTGTTTGCTTCTTCGTTAGTGACTGTGCAGTCCGCCAGTCTGGCCCCTGACCCCAGACCAGCCCCTCCAACTTCTCTGCCTCACTTATCATTTTGGGCCACTGCAGCTGGCTTTGCGCCTTTCTTCTCTAGCCACAGAACCCCTCCTTAGTGGATGAAATGAGTTAATTATAAGAGAGCTTCGAGCAGAGCCTGCCCCAGGGGCTCACATCATCTGTTACTAGTTTCTTTGACTGAGCTGAAATTTCTTTGGTTATTTAAGAAATTAGTCAGTGAGGAGGAGGAGATGACTGTGGCTCAGAGGCACTTTTTAAAAGGTCAGAGAAAGAACCCTGCGGGTAGAGGACGGGACCACATTTGGCCCAAATTCCCCTGTCCCTTAGCATTCACAGATTATGGTTGCTTCCTTCCCAAGGCTGGGGTTCCCCGGGCCAGCCCTGTAGAACAGGGGCGCTTACAGCACTCCTTGTTCTACTTCAATCAGAGCTCGCTTAAACTCAGGCCCTCCCTTGCTCGCCCACCTGCAGGCCAGCCCGTCCCTCTCAAAGGGACAAGGGAGGGGCCTGGCCTGAGTTTCTCTGGACTCTGCTGCCTCAGCGCAGCCTACTTTCTCCCTCACAAAGGCTTGAGGAGGCGCCAGGGAGCTGAGGTCGGACGCGCTGATTCTAGAAGTGCCTTTGAGCTGTACCCAGCACCATGACTCATAAACTACCCTCTGGCCTCTATACTTTGATTTCACCCACTTCAAGGCATGATCACCTACCTCCTATGATGAGAACTGTACCCCAACCCCACCGACTACCAGAGTAAGGAACTGGCTAGTGCCGAGGCCTTTTAGGGACCCTAGAGACAGTAATGAGCATTGTTAGGGTGCAGACAATGAGCAGCTGCTCCAGGCACACATTTCCTCCAAGCAATTCTTCCTTTCTCCAAGCAGAGGTGGTGTGAACGTTCCTCTTCTCCACCCGTGAACCCTCTTCAGCCTATCAGGGTTCTAGACACAGCCGTCACTGGGCGCGAGGGCCCCACTTAGCAGCGGCCCCTTCTCTGTGTGCTGTTAACACGCTGGGCCAGGCAGAATAACAACCACTCAACACTCTGTGGTCTGCCCAGAGTTTGGGAACGGACTCTGGGGTTCTTAGCCAGCCTGAGAACTGAGCAATCAGAAGCTGAGATAGGTAAGTATTGCGGTGGGGGATCACTGTTGGTGCTCAGGCAGTGTTGGGGTTGAACCTGGTGCTCTCTCATGCAAATTATGTGCTGTTCTAGCCTTTGAGGCATCCCGCAGCCCTGGACTCTGGTTTATGCGCTGCTCTGTATCTCTGAGACACCAGCAGTACATACTTTCTGTGAACTGAAACACTCCAGTGTGACTTTTATACAATGCAAACTTCAGGTCTGAACAAGACTTCAGGTCTTCTCTGTCAAGTTCTCCTTTTCCAGAGGACTGGGAGGTCCGAGCATTGACCCGTCCCTGGTCTCACACTCACATGTCACTGGGAACTTAGCAGTCTGGGGTTCAGGACCCTGGAACCATACCCTTGTCCTGTCAGCCACTTTCTTACGCACCCAAGACAGCAAGCACATTGGGCTGTTGAAAACTTATTCTCGAGAGCTGGTTTTGGGAACACACTCAGTCCTACCCACCTAGTGAATGCAAACAAGCTTCCTGTTACCATTTTAGAGCATGAGCTAGGAAGAGACCTTCCTTCCTCCCTCCCTCCCTCCTCCCTCCCTCCCTCCTCCCTCCCTCCCTCCCTCCCTCCTCCCTCTTTTTTCTTTCTCTTTCTTTCTTTCTTTCTTTCTTTCTTTCTTTTCTTTCTTTCTTTCTTTCTTTCTTTCTTTCTTTCTTTCTTTCTTTCTTTCTTTCTTTCTTTCTTTCTTTCTTTCTTTCTTTCTTCTTTCTCTCTTCTTTCACTTTGGGGCCACACTTAGTGCTCAGGAGACCATATGGGATGCTGGGGATCAAACCTGGGTTGTCCTTGTTCAAAGCAAATGCTCTGCTTTCTGTACTCTCACCCAGCCCGATGACACAATCTTTTAATGTATAGTAAGTCAGCCATTGCTTCTTGGATCCTCCTGATCACCCCTGAGTGTCCCCAGCCCTGAGCTCTGTGCCAGGACTCAGGTGCACAAATGAAGAGGTTCAAACACTTCTGTCTCTGGGGCTGACACACTACAGCTAAGGTGGGAGGTATGGTCCAGTGAGAAAAATGAAGGCAAGTATTTTCCATTCTAAGTTTGCACACATCACAGAGCAACTTTATGGCACTACCCTCACTCCCAACAAGGTGTGGGTTTGATTTGTGTCAGCACTAAATCCAAATGGTTCATTTTTCAAATCAATCCCGGCACAGAGGCATTGAGGTCGACCTTGAAGAAGCAAAGTCAGTTGGGCCTGCCAAGGGCTTGTGATGTTTGTAATGCGATTATTACGACCCTCTTTCCACCTCCCATTTTTCAGCCTGCATCTACCATTTCTTCCTCTGTATTTATTTTGCTCTGTAAATTGAATGGCTCTTTTTATCCAAAGACAAACCAATGACCCTTTGCAAGTCCCGCAAGTCATATGTCATCTACAGATTTCCTAATGGGATAATCCATGTGTCAGAGACTATAAAAGAAGTCTTTTCCAGTTGCCCAAATGAGGATTAATGAATAGATATCCAGCAAACCTTTGGGGAGACCACGGAAACCTCTGGAATGGGCATTGTCGTCAAAGCTCAAGCAACTTGCACAGTTTGCATTTGTAAATGGCTGGCTTGAATGACTTCTGAGGCATCATTTTCAAGTGTTGGCACCCAAGAGAAAGGTTTTGTACTGTTCTATTTTTTTTCTGAACAGTGGAAGTTTAGAAAAGCCCCTGAAAATGCCAATGATATGGTGGTCCCAGTCTTTTTGGGGGAGAAATGGCAGGATCCTAGAATTAGACATGTATGGAGCATGCAGCTCTGCTTTTGCTGACATTTAAGTGGCAATGCCGCCTTGTTAAGGACAGATGAGTCTCAGATCCCACTTTGGAAACTGTCTGAAATCCTTTGGAGGTGCTGAACCAAACTGTTATGTCACTGTGTACGGTGCTGAGGCTTACGAGTGCCCACTGGGGTGTCTGAGAGTCTTTGGCACTCTTGCATGAACGGCCCCTCCCTGCCAAACACCAACAGTCTCCTGTTCCACATGGCTTGGGAAAACGTGATAAACCACATCTCACTACCTTGGCTGTAAACATATTCTTACATAAGCCTTCTACAAGTCCTTCTGCACAAAACACATGCTCTTAACCATTTGCAGAACAACAACAACAAAATGCACTGGTTTCCTGCAATTAAGCAGCAGTGTTTTACAGTGCAATTTTATGTAAAACTGAAAAGGGTAAATAAATAAATATATTAAAAAGTCCAACAGACTCCTCCCGCCAAAGGCTTATTCTGCACATTAACTCTGCAGTAATAAAACCTTTGCCAGCTGGAACCTTTCCCCATGCGCTGGCCAAGGCAGCCAAAAGCAGGTATGTGGCTGAGAGAAAACAAAGTAGGGCATTTTCCACCTTCAGCCTGGGATGTTAATTGAACTTTGGCAAACGTTTAAAGATTTCTCTCTCTGTGTTCAAGAAAGAATTAAAAACAGTTGAGCTGGGGAAAATGAACATCTGTTACTGACTTGCACTCACAACCACAATGAAAAACACTCATAATTAAAGCGAGTTTGCTTCCCTGCTAGTTAGAACTGTAATCGGGTTAAAAATATAAATGTGGGAGGCTCCTTCCTTATCGACTTTGGGGGCTTTCTTCTTAGGGATGCTTATAAAAAAAAAGGTAGTTTACCTTGGGTTGAACTTTTTTCCACTGGAATAACAATATCAGGAAACAGATTTGCGTAGAGAGATAGGGGATGACAACAGAGAGTGCCTGCGCCATCAGGCCTCGTTTTATGAAGCTATGAAACAGTAGTCAAGAAGTGTTTTATATTTGGGAGTTAAATGCACTTTACAGCTGTGTAAAAAGCCAGAACCATTTTGGGCTGAACATAAACATTCCAACGTCTAAAAGGTTTACTTCTATTGAGCAAGGGGTAGGTTACTATCAACTGGGAGAATTTGTGTGTTGCCCACAATAGCGCTGAAAAACCTTCATCAGGTCATTTCCTGTCCAAACACTGAAACTTCATCAAGAAACTCAGGTCTAATTCCGACACAACAATCTTTGTGCTTTTGCCCTGGCCAGTAAAACAGCCTCAGTCTCTCTAGTTTTTAATTCATCCTCCAATCCCTACTCCGCATGAAACACACACACACACACACACACACACACACGTGAGCGCCGCATGTGCACACACACACATCTTCAATCCACAGTTTGGCTTATATGTAAGCATCTGAATGATTTCTTACCAAAGATGGCTCTTCAGGGCTGGAGCAATAGTACAGCCGGTAGGGTACTTGCCTTGCAGCCAACCTGGGCTCAATCCCTGGCACTACCTATGTTCTCGAAAGCCCTGCCAGAAGCAATCACTGAGCATAGAGCCAGGAGTAACTTCTGAGCATAGCTGGGTATGGCAAACAAATTAAAAACCAAAAGTGGCTCTTCATTGCCATCTTGATTAAACCCGAATTCCTTAGCCTACCATTAAAGGTTATCTTTGCTCGCACTTTCTGAGTGCAATCCACTCAGAAAGAGGTGGGTACTCCTCATGGTGCAGCCCCAACTGACTTCTTGCTGGCTGGCTAGCATTTTGGCATTAAGGCTTGGCGATACGACACAAAACCCACTTTTCCTTGTACCATGGCAGAAAAGCCCTCATGATTACGAATTCCTCCAGGTACTGAAGCGTTGGTTGAATTTTTCCCATTGGGGGTGGGGGTTTCTTTCTTTGATGCATGTAACCATCAAGGCCACTTAGATTTGGGGGTCCCACTGGAACTTGATTTGCATACTGGTCTTCCTTGTGTGGAGATTCATTTCCATCTCCCTTAAGGAAGGGCCCTTTTTGGATTTGTTTGTTTGTTGTTGGGACCCGCCCACCCGTGCTCAGGGCTTACTCCTTTCTCTATCTGGCCATCACTGGCTGGAGTGATCTAAGGAATCACTCCTAGAGGTGCTCAGAGGATGTTATGGGGTGTCACAGATTGAATCTGGGTTGGCCATATGCAAGGCCTTACCAGCTGTACTGCTGTTTCAGATAGAAGGAAAGGAACCCTTTTATAATAGATTTTTGGCATCTTTGAGAGCGGTGTTTCTCAACTGGGGTTGGGGGAGGGTAGCGCAGGGGGGTGTATTGAGGACCCCTGGGATAGTCCAAGGTGAAAATCATGGGAGGGAACATGGCACAATACTTGGGGGTCCAACAGTTGGGAGGATGGGGATGGGTGGAAAGAAACAAAGTTGGTAGGGGCCACATTGGGAGAAAGGTTGAGAAACACTGGGAGCCTTCAGCACATGCCTTTTGGGTAGCAGGCATCAGCCAGTAGCGTGGCTCTATCTCTTGCGGAGACCTGCAATAGGATTTTCTGCCTTCTGGGCTGCTAATGTAGGCGCAGAGACTGACTGCTGCAATAATCACATGGACTGAAAACAAGCATGCTCACCTGTATCCATGGACTGTGCTCCTTAATCACGCTGCCATGTTTGGGATGGGTTCTAATTGGACTGGCCATCTTAATTTGCCCTTTTTTTCTTGGTTTGGCCTAGGTATTATTGCTGGCACTCATGAACTGTTTTTTGAAGAATCTTAAAACAGGGGCTGGAGTGATAGCACATCAGGTAGGGCATTTGCCGCCTTGCATGCTGCAGACCCAGGTTCAATCCCCGGCATCCCATATGGTCCCCGAGGACCGCCAGGAGTGATTACTGAGTGCAGACCCAGGAGTAACTTCTGAGTATTGCTGGGTGTGACCCCAAAGCAAAAAAAATAAAGAAATAAAGAATCTTAAAGCACAGTGTAAATGAGCATATCTAAGTTCAGCCCAGCCTTTCCTGCCAGAAGTGTGTGTCCTTGCCAGGGGGCCAAGCTACCTTAGAAGAGTCCATGCATTCCCAGCTGTGCTGGTCCATTCCCTATGGAGGAGGCTGGGGGAGCTCCCCGGGAGAGATGGAAGGGCAGATGCTGTTCCATCCTTAGAACACAAGGCTCTGATAAACAAGCTGGATGGTTTCCTTCCAATGCCATATCAGTTCAGGACACCACTCCCTCCCCAACGACTCCTCAGCACAAAACCCAGAAGCACTGCTGGACTTGTGTTGTTATTCCTGGCTGCCAAGCAAGAGGAAGTGGCATAAATCTCCCAAGAAAGCGGAGGCTCCTGCGATTCCCAGACCCAATCTGCCAGTTTACGAGGATCAGATTATTCCAACAGACATCTGAGCCTTAGAGCCTTATGAGAAATGCGGTTCAACGGGGAACATTCCTGTCACTGAGGAAAACGCTATTCTTTCCTGGTCCCCCTTCCCTTGCATCACGATAAGCCTGACCCTAAGGGGAACACATCAAAGAGCAGAGTTTGAATTCAGGGAAGTTGGCAAACCTTTTTGTTTCTTTAGGGATGACTTATCTTGGACAACTTCAAGTGGGTCCCTGGGCAATGGCGAATGAGAGTGAGGGTATAAGTGATGCCATGTTGCATCTGGTAGGAACTTGTCCAATAGCTTCCGGGCCAGCAAGACTGGCTTTGGTCAACAGGAAGCAGAGCAACAGTGCTGAGTTAGTGGTTCAAGGCTCACTTGGGAGTGATTCCTGGGTCTACCTCTGGAATCAGACTCACTAGATCTGAGGTGGGCTCCAAGAATCCCTATTTTTAAGATGTTCCCAGGTCACTGGAATGAAACTGGGTTCTACTGAAACTACAGTATATTTCATGACAGAGATAGATGTTGCTTTAGTATCATGTCTGATTCTGAAAGAAATTCCTTGATTAGACATTGCCCCTTGATCACAACTTCCTTCTCATGCACAGGACATAGTGCTAATATCTGCTTAATTGATCTGGCAAAAACTCTGGGAGTCATTCCTTTCCACTTCCCCAGCTCCTAAGGCTGTACCTCTAAAGCATCCACACACACGTGGAGTGTGTTTACCTCCACACCCGGGATCCTGGTGCCATCATTGTCCTGTCTCCTTGATCAGTTATTTCATCTCTCCCCTTAGCCACCCCCCAACATTTATTTATCATTCAGACACTCACATTGAAAGGAAATTATCATTATAGTGAGGAGAGCTGCTACTTGCTCTCCCTGTGCCCAGCCGCTCACAAGGCGCCCAGGAGAGATGGCGGGTTCTAGCCCTGGCCTGCCAGGCCAGCAGAGCCTTGCAACAAGCCAGACGACCCCCCACTCCATGAGGGCCTCCATTTTCCACATCCAGACTTCTCTCTCGTCAGAACTCCACCCAGCAGACCAGCTGCGGCCGCGGTTCATCATTAAATGCTGGACTTAGAGATGACTGCAAGAGTATGCTACCTGCACGGCAGAGCCTGGCAAGCTACCCGTGTTGTATTTGATATGCCAAATACCAGTAACAAATATAGACCTCATTCCGGAATGGATTGTGGCTCTTTATGTTCCTGGAGCAAGCAGATGCCCTTGGGCTCTATTAGCATGAGACAGGACATATGGAGATGTTACTGGGACCCGCTCGAGCAAATCGATGAACAACGGGAAGACAGTGATACAGACAGTGACAGTGACAGTGAGGAGACAGTTAATACTACAGTGGTCATCATGTCACAACTTTTAAGCCTACTAAATGAACACACTGCACATCTTAAATCACATAATGTGGGGCTAGACAGAATAGTGGGTGGGGCATTTGTTTTGCACATGGACGACATGGGTTCAATCCCCAGAATTCCATATGGACCCTGATCATTAATAGGTGCAATTGCTCAATGCAGAGCCAGGAGTAACCCTTAAGCATCTTCGAGTGTGACCAAAACACAACAGACATAAAAACCAAAACAAACAAAAAAATTCACAATGTTGTGTCTCAATACATCTTAGTAGAAATTAAAAGCCAAAACACCTCATGGCACTGTTGTTTGCATCTTCCAGTGGCTTCTGACACACTGAAGGCAATGACATAACCCAGAACTCTGGGTTAATTTCTCCCTTCCCATCTATCTGAACCAGCCAGTCTCACACACATTCTTTTTCTTCATCTAAAATATACATATTGGGGCCAGAGCAATAGCACAGCAGGTAGGGTGTTTGCCTTGCATGCAGCCGACCTGGGTTTGACCCCCCCATATCCCATATGGTCCCCAAGCACTGCCAGAATTAATTTCTGAGTGCAGAGCCAGGAGTAACCCCTGAGCATAGCCGGGTGTGGCCCAAAAAAAGCAATATATATATATATATGTTATATATATAACATATCTATATCTATATCTATATCTATATCTATATCTATATCTATCTGTGTGTGTATTGTTAACTCTCAATGAAGACTTCATTGACTCCAAGAAGTGTGCTCAGACTCCTTACACCAACGCTGGGCCAGATGTATCTTCTATCTATGTATATGCTGAGTTTGTCTCAAAGAACATTACTTCCTGTACATATTTCATAATTTGCCCTCCACACACACACACACATACCTTTGGGTTCCTGAACACACACTCACACACACAAATACACACACACAAACATACACACACCTCTGGGTTCCCGGAGGGTATAGGTTGTATCTCTCTCCCTGCATATGCTAGAGGAACACACTTGGCACCCAGATGTTCATTCTGTGTGTTATCAAGAGTAACTTCCAGAGTCCCACCTGGAAAACAATCCTTCTAGAAGCACTGGAGGTGCTTAGCATACAAATGAATCACATTTCCTATTTCACACCTACAGTGGTCACAGAGGACAGCAACCAAATGTGCTTGAAAGAAAGACGGCCCTGGACTCAGAGGCAAGCCCCCCAACCCTACTCACAGTACACATGAGAGTAAGTGACTGTTGGTCCTGACTTTCTAGGCCTATGTGAAAATGGAGTGGGCAGAATGTGCTTAGCCAGCAAAGCACCCACACATTTTAGTCACACCTTCTAGTGGTCCCCACTTGGACACTATCAGTCTTGGTCTCCAGGCAAGCCAAATCAAATGCTCTATATCTAGATGGGATAGTGCAGAGGGCCACTTGGCAACCAGAGCCATTTTATTCTGCAAGTAAATAACTATGATTCCATAAATTGAATCTCCTGACTAGCTTTCCTCCATAGGGAATCTCTGTTCTAACAGACTTCAGTCATCTGATTTCCCCTGACTCCCAGGAGACAATGACCACAGACTTTGAGTGCCCTCTCTGGCCAGAGGCCACAGCTTCCATTTCCCAGTGTCCTTACCATGACAAGCAACAGCTCACAACACCACCTTGCAAAAGTCCCAAGTGGACCGGAAACAGGGTTCTAAGTCTGACTCCTATTCCTCTCGTTCTGGATAACTTTTGTCAATCTGGTTTCTTAAAATATCAAGTTCTAAGCTGCTTTTATCTCTTTAATGAATAATTAACTTTGGTAAGGAAGACAGTAAAAGGCACAGTTGACTCATTCTCAAAAATGAACTGTATGGATAAGATCTATACATTTAAAAGGCCAGTGGGACTGGAGTGGGTGTTAGGTGGGAGATATTACAATGGTACAGCAGGTGAAGTCTTTACTTTGCAAGCGAAAGACCCTAGTTCTATTCACGGCAGTATCTATGGCGACATAGACTGCCATATGTGATCCCTGAGCACAGAGTCAGGAGTAAGCAGTGAACACTGTTGGGTTGCTCCCCGCCCCCACACACACCAATCAATCAACCAACTAACCAAACCCTCCAACCTCCCAAACAAAAGACAAGGGGGCAAAGCTGTGGCAATGCCACTAAAGGATAAATCACAAGGTGGGCTATCTTTGTATGAATGGGTTCCGGTGAGTTTCCCTGACTCCTGTCGGAGAGGTCTAACCCAGTGGAGTGGGGTTTCCACACTGAATGTTCTATAATAGCAAGTCCTTCAGGATGAGAGGCAGTTTTTTCTATTGCTGCTTTGTAGCTTGGAAATTCCAGCTCATGATGACTTTAATGATTTGCATCGCCTAGACAAGAGGGTTACTCTTTGGTGAAATGGCTCCTGGGGGGAGGTTCCCATGGAAATCCCCACACAACTAATTACCATCTCGAAGGGAGGCTACCAAGAGGCGGTCAGGCTAGGGCTAGAGCCTGTGCCCTCAGCTTTATCACCCGTTCTGTTTATTTTCCTCCCTGTCAAAACAAGGACAGGAAAAGGGAACAAGGGTGTGAGCAAGAAAAATCAACTCCAGGTAATAAGGGAGAACAAAAAAATGAAGGCGGCCCACAGCTCCTTCTGGGAGGACTGAACCTTCCTGAGAAACGGAAATACCAACCAGCTTTTGGCTCTCTGTTTCCTTTGTAAATTCTCCCTTTATTTTTCTTCTCAGCAACTCTAGCTCTTTCGATGGGAGCATGTAAAGATACAATGGTCTGAACTGGGAATGCGGTAAAGTGCTTCCCCAAAATATCAGGGTGTTGAGAGCCAGAGGAATTTGTAGCTATTTTCACTGCAGCTTTTATGGGATTGATAGACATAGATAGTTGTAAATGTTTCTCTTCAAGACTTGGAAGAAATCATCTTCACCTACCGAAGGAGAGGACCATGAGAAAAAACCCGTCTACAGAGGTCTGCTTGCTGGCAAGAAACCCCTTTGGGAGTTGGGCAAAATAAGGTTTCCAGTCCAAGCTCCAATGCCACATGAGGTCTCCAGGCCAGACCAGGCAATAGGCTCTTCCCTATTGGAAGGACCCTTCCCGACCACACTCCTGCTGTTCTCTCTCTCTCTCTCTCTCTCTCTCTCTCTCTCTCTCTCTCTCTCTCTTCTCTCCTTCTCTCTCCTTTCTACCTCTCTCTCCTTTCCCCTCTCTCTCTCATTTTTTGGGCCACAAATGGCAGTGCTCAGGTCTTATTCCTGACTTTGTGCTCAGCGATTACTCCTGGCGGGCTTGGAGGACCACATATAGGATTGAATCTGAGTACAATGCCCTGCCTGCTTACTGTCTCTCCAGCCCCAAAGTTTCTTCTCTTTCCCTTGTGTTTCCCCCCTTTTATTTCATTTTTCCTGATGGTTTTACAAATGCTACATGCTCGAATTTCTGCCCAAGAGGGTCATGGATTAAATAATGAACAAATTTAATAACCTCACCCACCCCCTACCCCAAAGCAAGTAGGAAATAAAGCATCTTTTTCTTCCTCCCTGAGACTGGAGTTCCAGAGAATTTCTATTTCATTTTGGAAAGGGGATATTGGGGGGTGTCTGGGAATGTTCCTGGACCTGTAGGTATATGAGAGTTCCTGTGAATGATGACTAAGAATCTAGGACTGATTCTGAACACACACTCGGGGTTTGTAGAAGTTGGAGCAACTGAGAATATGGATAAGCCCTGGAGTTGGGATTTTCATGGTGCTTTTATCTAGTTTGTCTACATGGACCTTGAGCTTGACATAAACTGTGCATGAAAGAGTGAAATTCTATTACACCAGCTTTCAAATGTTCTGAACATGATTTGGAAAAGCTCTATCACAACACACACACACACACACAGATATGCACACAAGGAATGAAACTTCCCAGAAGGTATTTACCCTATGAAGTGTGACATCCCCTATTTTCCCCTTTTACATCCCCTCTAACCCACAAAATCCATTCTTAAAGGATTTGAGGCCTCCATAAGCTTGAATTAGACATCTATCTATCTATCTATCTATCTATCTATCTATCTATCTATCTATCTATCTATCTATCTATCTATCTATCTATCTATCTATCTATCTATCTATATCTCTCTGTATGTCTGTCTGTCTGTCTATCTATCTATGCTTTCTTGTTAGTTTTCTGCTCTCTCAAACATTCTAAGGACATGTATATACTGAACACAGAAGTATGATGAAGATAATAAGTTACGGCAAACTGGCTTCTTTGTTCCTGAACAGATGACTCCCATCCAGAGTTTTCCTCAGACAAACAGTCTGAGGGGTTCCCCCTCCTGCCCTGCATCCCATTATCACAATATTTTCACAATCACATGGATGGTGATCCCTGTGGGTCAAACTCCTTGCTCATCTCTGGGGACCTGAGAGCCCCAATCTCTCCTTTCCGGGGGAGTCCTGCACTTGCAGTGCTTCAATGGGTCACTAGCATCCAGAGTGACTCATGGCCCTGGAATAGAGAAAGAGAACTGGCTCAGGAGGACTTAAACCCTGTGACCTTGGGTGTAGCAACAAAGCCCTTCTCTAGTCAATGGCCCAACTTGCAATGGTGGGGGTCCAGTTCAAGCAACAGGGCGCAGAAGCAACTCATATGCACATGACTAAGAACTAGCAGGCAGATCTTTATCAGTGGAAAGAGCCACAACAATGAACTGGGCTCTTAAGCAACAATATGCTTATTAAGTTCATAAATTCAGGACATTGGGGCCAGAGTGAATGTACAGCAGGAAGGGTGCATGCCTTACACAAGACCAACCCAGGTTCATCCTATGCAGTTCCCCAAGACCTACCAGGAGTGACCCCTGAATGCAGAGCCAGGAGTAAGTCCTGAGCATGCCAGGTATGGTCCCCAAATCAAACAATAAAATACAATAAATAAATTCATGAGACTTAGCATGCTTTCTAGATAAGAAATGAATGCAAATTATCACTGTACCTGAAAGATGAAATAAAGGAGCAAGATATTTGGGGAGAAATTCCCTGCACCCTTCAGTCCTGCCAAGTATACTGTTATATGAGATGAAATACAGAAATTCCAGGAGGCAGTGGCAGGGTCTTTTATCGGAGGGGCAGTAACTGGGAGGATGAAATTGCTTTTTACACTGATGTATCACCCAGTTTACTTTCTGGTTGGTCTCCGGCTGGAGAGAATGAAAGTGATTGTGCTCCTGGATAAGCTGTGATTAGTGTCAACTAGAGGCATCCACCGAGCAAGACTGCCTCCTCTAGTCCTGGCAAATGTTCCTCTTTTGATGATGTCAGGACATAGTTCTGTGAGCAAAGAGACAGGAGTAAGCCCTGAGTACTGCCCAGTGTGGTTCAAAACCAAACAATAGCAAAGTTTGGTAGAGGATAGGTTTTAAAGGCATAACATGAAGATGTCACAGCTTGGCTGCGGCCTAGAGGACTGTGCTCAGGCTGGCTGTGATGGGCTGCTACACTGACCAGGGGCAGTACTCCCCAGTCTGAAGCCTTGTTTCCCATTTGAAGAAAAAGGTTTGCCCTATACAGTTCCCAAATGGTAATTTGTTGTAATTTGAAAAAGAAAACCTTTTGGATATGAAAACCATAAAATTATATAGGAATTGCAGATTAAAAATGGAGATTTATTTTTAATCCATCAAACAATGAAGACAAAAATCAGAATTTCTGAAATAACTATCTTAAACACAAGATAAAGAATCATAAACATATCTTTGGTAATAATACCTGTGCCTGACTAGTAAATGAAAATCGTGATGGAATCTAGTTAACACAATTGTAAATGATCCACAGGACTGTGTTTCCTAAAATGATTAAATGATAAATATCCCAAAAAGATTTTTTGCTTCCCAGTAAAGATTCTGGCTAGGCTCAAGACACCATATGAGGTGCTGGGGATCACACTCGGGCTGTGTGCATGTAAGCAAGTGCCTTACCTGCTGTGCTAGCTCTCTGGCCCCACATATTTTATTATTCTTAAGAAAACAATTTTCTGTTAGGTATAACACAGCATACTCTAAAGCACATACACTTACATTGCTGAATTATTCTTTTCCAATCATCTCCCTCACCTCTCTTTTAATGGTACTACAATACTTCTCCTGGGGAATGTAGGAAGAAATGAACAGCCTAGAACTGCATGTAATATTAGAGAGTGACCATTTAAGGGGACGGTATGGGGGGCTTCTTCAAGACACAACCATGACTGTCCCCAGAGCATCATCCTGGCCTTGATTCCCATCACTACTAGCAATTGGAACTGCAGCCCAGTGCAGACATGTACTTCCCACACCCTCAGGAAAGGCCAGGCGATGGGAAAGAATGTCTTGGCCAAGTCTACCCCACTCTATGGGACTCTGCCGCTCTCCCAAGTCAAACACCATGACAAAGGGCTGCGGCTATAGTCCAGTGGCTGGGAGCTTGCCTTGCATGCAGTTGACCAAGTTTTGATCCCCGGCACCACATATGATACAGGAGTGATCCCTGAACACAGGCTGAATGTGGCCCAAAAGCAAACCAAAATCAAATCCCAAGTCCCCAAAAATCCAAACATGTGACTAGAATTTTAACTATTTAAACAGCACAGCTCACAAGGAACACAGTTTTTGCTACAAATCCATCTTCCTTCAATTCCCCCTTGGTTTTAAAAGTTATTGCAATTGGGGAAAAATTGTCTATTTGGAAACAATATATTCCCCATACCAGGCCACAAGGGTGTTTTCTAAGAGCCAAAGGCAAGTGGTATCTAACTACTTCACTCATTTATTTTTGTATTTACTTATAGTGGTTGTTACTGTTTGCATTTTTAGTCAAGGTTATTTTGAAAAGAGGAACGTGACCTATTCTAGGACCATAGCCACATGGGATACCTCATCTTTTTTTATTATTATTTTTTAGGCCCAAAAAGGCAGCCAAGATTAAAAAATAATACAGCACATTGAGGCAATGTTGTTCTCCAACTTTCAGAGTTGCATAGCTGATTTTCTATTTTCATACTAAAGGGAAGGTTTTAGGTAAATTACTTATTCAGCTTCCCCAGACTGTAAAAACATCTTTGATCTGATAAGATCAAACCAAAGCACTGCTGGTTTGAAGACTGTAAATTAACGACAGCACCAGTTTTCCAAGGAGTAGAGTAGGTTTAGTAGCAAGGTGCTAGAACCAGCCACCCATCTGTCCTGCACCAGGAGGGTCCCTCCCTTCCTGCCCAATGCCACTTCCCTTAAAGTGCATTTCTAAGAAGTTTATTTATTTCTAAGAAGTTTAAACAAAGCTTTGGGTTGGGAGCAGGAGATTCTGTACCTTGATAGTCTTTTCAGCAAGAAAGAGCTGGCTGAAAGCGTTCTCATTTTTCTGCAGATTCTTTCCTTAATGCTGAGCAGCTGGGTGTGCCGGGGGATCATTTTGTTGTTAAAACTAGACCCACATGGGAAAGACATTAAAATCAGTTTGCTGCCGTGATACCCACAAAGATGAAAGGGCTTCTCTGATTTTAATACGCTGGGAGGGAAAACGAGAGTACCTTAGAAATGTAACACATTTGCCTGGCCCAGGAGTTACAAATCTGCATCACCTTTGAGGTGTGTGTGAGAACTGAATGCGTTGGTTGATGTGTGTTTTTGGTGGAAATGCACCGTTTTGCAGACTGGCCATATACCACTCTCTTCAGCACTCAGGTTTGGGTTCTGGTATTTGCTTCCAAAGGAAAATTACAGAGAAGTGTGCCGTGATGATTGCTAGCATGAAGCAGCTCTAGACTTTGGCTTAAAGAGATTGCATTCTTCTAGAGGGAGGTAGGTATAAGGCACCCCGTTATTGTGGGCCCTTTAGAAGAACTTTTGTTTTATTTTTTTTGGCTTTGGAGACACACCTGGCAGTGCTCAGGGGTCACTACTGGTTCTACATTTAGGAATCACTCCTGGTAGTACTCAGGGGATCATATGGGATGCTGGAGATAGAACCCAGGTTAGCTGTGTGCAAGGCAAATGCCCTCCCTGCTGACTGAGGGCACTTGACGGAGCCCCTCAAAAAGAACTTTATCTTGTGATCTTTCTTGATTTTTCTGGGGCAAAGGACGAGAACCCTATTGGGACAAACAGAAAACATCAGTCTTGATGTTGTGTTTTTAGCACCAGCTGAAATATGACTGCAAAGACTGTCAAGATTTCTAGTATAAGTTTTTAACAGTGGGCATACTATTTTTGGAGTCTGACTGAGCAATAAACAACACAGTTAATAAAAGAGATGAAAATTTCATTTGCAACCCCATGTAATTGGTTTAGCAGGGTATAGCCTCACTTTGTCAGAATCTAAAGTGGTAGATTCAAAATATTTTTATTTGAAGAGAAATGATAAGGTCCTTTCTGTTACTGCAACATTAAGTCTGATAATAAGCTGAGATTAAGTGTCTTCTAATCATAGAAACTCGGGTTTAGAGTTTCTTCACGGGCTAATATTTTAATATTCCTTCCTTTAGAGTTCTCAACATGACAAAGCACTCTTAAATAGAAAGTAAAATGTCTTGGGTATGGTTTCCTATCTGCCGGGAACTTCCGCAGTCACTTTGTCAACTAGTAACAGTGTCCCAAGACCAAATGTTTACCTCCTTTTTTTTTCCCCCCCCCCCCCCCCCCCCCCCCCCCCCCCCCCCGGCTTTTCCCCTCTTCCTCTCTCTGTTTTTTTTTTTTTTTTGGAGACTAGCTCTTAATCATTCCTTCTTTCCCTCCTTTCTTCTTTTTAAAAAAAAGGTTTTCTTTAATATATGTGCAATTATTATATTTGACCATGTTATTTCCCCAGAGTTCCCAAGTGAAGAAGGCTAAGTAAGAATAAAGGGTTCCGCTTACTGCCTTTCTTCAAGGGAGAGGAAATTCCATAGATTTTTCCCATCTCTACCTACTACATGTATTTACTTCTTTTGTTCTTTTCTTTTTCTTTCTTTTCGTGGGCAGTGTCAGGATTAAACCCAGAGCCTCATAGATAGAAGGCAAGAGTTCCACCACTAGACCCCACCCTGGGCCCCACTTTCTTTGTTCTTAACTGGATTGTTTACAGCAAAGGAAATGTTTGCTCTTTCAAGGAGTGGGTGGAAATTGTGCACTCCTGGTCCACACTTCTGCCTGGGCCATTGATTCCTTTTTTTTAACTGACTTAAAATTCACAAACAGTGCAGCACACAGAAGGTATGTATATATTGGTAAGTTCGACAAACATCTTTATAACCAACATCTCCATCAACATATGGAATATAGGAGTGAAGAAGATGGCCCCAGGGGCTAAGTGCATATTCTTCAGGAGCCCCAACTTTGATCCCAGTACCACTTGGTCCCCCAAGCACCACTAGGAACAAGTCCTGACCATTAGGCTTGGAGTAGCCTCTGAGCACCCCTTGGTGTTCTTCCCAAGCCCCTCAAAGAGATATGGAACACAGCCATTGTTTCAGAAAGTTTTCCTGTATCCACACCCCTATCCCACTTCCCATTAACATGCTCAAATTGCTTGTGTACTTATGTCTGGTATCTTTTGCTCACCATGTTTTTGAGATTCATCCATATATTTGACTGTCAGTATTATCGATCTATTTCCTTACAGAATATTTTGGGCTACTGTGTTTGCCCTACTTGTCTTTGTGGATAGATATTTTCACCCCTCTTTGGAGAATACCTAGAGTGGAACTGCCCAGTGCCCCTGTGTTTTGGCTCAACAATCCTGAAGATGCGCAGTGATTTCTGCTGGTCTCACCCTCCTGTGCTGGAAGGACACTGACACCCAATTTCCTCTCCCAGGGCTACTGGGACTGTTTCTGGTGTGACCTGCTGCAAAGTCCACCTGCTCCTAAAGACCTTGAGACTCTAGATGCGACCCAGGACCTTGATCTCTCCCATTAAGTTCTTCCACATGCTCACATGCATCCACAATGTAAAAAGTCTAAAAGAGGGTGGAGAAATCCCCCCCACCTACCCTATCTGTGGATGTGGTTAGGCTCGGGGAGCACAACCCTTCACCCCTGAGCAGGACCAGTGCTGGTTAATGAGCATAGTCAGTACTGCATAGCTTAATGATGTGGAGCTTCAATTAAGGACAGACCACACAGAGGGCAGTGGCCCACGGCCACCCCACATGTCTTGGTGTGCCATCAGCTCTGCCAACAAGCTTGTGTCATGACATTCTGTGATGTCAGCACAACATAAAAAGGCCTAATGATACATTATCCAGATTGTATCTCTGTTGTTAAGCAGTGATGACTGTGTGGTGTGTGTGAGAAAGATCACAAATCCTATTTTCTTAGTGCTTTGAATTTAGCTCTGGTAAAACTACCAAAAAAGGTTATAAAAATCTGTAAACTCTTTACTTCTACCATATCTGATCATAGACGGGCTATTTTCAGTATTCCTGGTACTAATGAAAACACATGTTATCATTGTTATGTTCAGAAGTGACCCACCCACACCCCAACGCCCCCACCCCATTCATTAGCAGATCCCGCTTGTAAGGCACTTGCCTGTAATCAGCTAGCTCTGTGGTCTGCATAGACACCAAATAAACACACACAAGGGCAGGACTCAGTGTCAAGTGAAATTTTTTTGGTTTGTTTTAAACAAGTTCCACAGAGACTCTAGAAAGTCCTCAATCAGCCATCTCACTCTCTCTCTCTCTCTCTCTCTCTCTCTCTCTCACACACACACACACACACACACACACACATGTTGGCAGCTCTGAAGCTTCAGCCCTGTCTGAACTCATGGTTTTGGCAGAGAACCAGGTTCATAGACCTCTGCCATTTCATCCTCCTTCCAGTGCGGCAGCAGTAGCTACAGTGTCTGAATAAGGAAACAGTTGGAATCTTCATGGCCTCCTGTCTCTCCAGCCACAGAAGCAATATTTGAATCAAGATCCCTCTGATCTCAAAGTCTTATAGTTTAACTTCTGTACCCAATGTTTTGGAAAGAGACTAGAAAATTTGAAGTTAACACAGTATCTTCTGCTGACAGATCCAGATTAAAAACAAAACAGACGCCAAATAACTTATGTCAATTGAAGATATCCAATCCTAGTGCTATGAAATTTAGTGGTTTGAACCAGGTGAATGGTAGAGGGAATAAGGTATTTAAGCTAGCATCAATTCTTTTGACTTTATTTTTGTTTTTGGGCCATACCCATTGTTACTCAGGTCTTACTCCTGGCTCTGCGCTTAGGATCACTCTGGGCAGTGTTTGAGAGACTATTTGCAATGCCAGGGATGGAACCAGGGTCAATTTTGTGCAAGGCAAGTGACCCTAACTCCTACTGTATCTCTCCCAGCCTCTTACCTTTAAAGTAGGGTCAGCAATGAAGCATGTGCTCTCCTTGCTCATTCAACCTTCCAGGTGAGGCTAACCTTGCTGACACTACTGGGGACCTTTGTGGAACTGGAAATGCATTCCTTCGTTTTTTTCATCTGGGTCTGGGCAGCCTCTACACCCAAACTCCACCATCTCAAACGGCTACCGTCCACATCTCAGACCCTTTGCTTACTCACATAACTTCCAGGCCCACATTCACACCCCACACCTATAACTCTGCTCAATGTTGCATGTTCCCCAAACAGCATAGCTACGTGACAGTGCTAATCATTGATTCTCACACTGTATGTACTTATGATCCTGTCACTGTGTGGAGACAGGAATGGAAGGGAAAGAGGAATACTTAGTCTAGTCCCTCCAAAACTCCCAAGCTATAAGGCAAACTGCAAGAATTCACTCTCAGAGCACAGAAAACATGGTGGGAAGCCATGGTGAAGCCCACGATAGCATGGAAGGTTATACTAGTATCAACCAGCTCTGTAGCTTCTCAGATAACAACTGCAGAGACAACATGATGAAGATATTGAATGAGTTCAAAGAAACAATGGTACAGGTAAGTATTCAGGCACAGAAATTATGAGAGCAGAAATTGGAAAACTGAAAACATAAGTGGAAGAACTGAAAATATGGTAAGTGACTTAAAAAAGTTCAGCAGAAGACCTTGGCAACAAGAGAATATCAGCTGGGCAAAGGATCAATGAACTCCAAGGTGGAATTCAGAAAACATCTAGGAAACAAAAAAGATGGGAAAAGAAATGAACACCACAACAAAGAACTATAGAATGAGTTCAAAAACAATGAGTATCATCAAAGTCTCTGGAACAGGAGAACTTCGGTAAAGAAACACTAATCAAAGAAATCTTAGATAAGAACTACCCAAAATGAGTTTAGTCACCTAGATCTACACTCCTGCTGGCCTAAAGGGTCCCAGAACCAAAGAGAAAAACACCAAGACACATTGTAATTGGAATGACAAAAGCAAATACAGAGACAGAATATTGAAAGCAGAATGATACAAACTTCTAAACAAAGAAACTCCCATCAGATTCACAGCAGATCTATCAAATGAAACTCTATGGGCCAGAAGAGAATGATGGAAGATAGTGGAAAAAAAAATCAATGAAATGGAAACTTCACCAAAAATACTCAATCCAGCTAGGTTATCACTGAGATTTGAAAGAATTATACAAAGCTTGATAAACAAGCAACAACTTAGAGAGTTCATGGCCTTAAAACTAGTTTTGCAAGAAATATTAAAAGAACTTCTTTATAAGATAAGACAAACTCAAAATAGACATAATTAATACAAAATGATGTCAATAAGATCATCTCGATAATCTCATTCAACATCAGTGGCCTAAACACTCCCATTAAGAGAGTGGCAGGACGGGTTATGACAGTGAAATTAACTTTCTGCTGCCTATGAAGGACAGGTCTGAATGCTGAAGGTTAAAAAATGACCAAAGTCAAAGGCTAGAAAACAATCTTATGGTAAATGATTCTCTTAGAAAGTCTGAGGGGGCCATACTTATATCAGCCAAAAAAAGACTTTAAAATTTAAAAGCCATAATTAAAGATCTCAATATCAGAACTGAATCCATAAAGTACAGTGAAGAAAATATAGGAAAAGCCTCCACGGTACTGAAGCTAAAGGCATCTTCAAAGATGAAACACCACTAACAAAGCAACTAAGATAAACATATGGGACTACATGAAACTAAAAAAGCTTCTGCACCTCAAAAAGAAACAGTGACCAAGATACAAAGACAGTCCACAAAATGGGAAAGAATATTCACCCAATACCCATCTGATCAGGGGTTAATATCCAGGATATATCAGGCACTGGTAGACCTTTACAAGAAGAAAACAGGCAATCCCATCAAAAAAATGGGGAGAAGAGATGAACAGAAATGTTGACAAGGAAGAAATTTGAATGGCCAAAAGGCATATGAAAAATGTTCATCATCACTAATCATCAGAGAGATGCAAATCAAAACAACAATGAGATATCATCTCACACTACAGAGACCCCGCGCATATCCTAAAGAACAAGAACAATAAGTGCTGGCGTGGATGGTGGGGGGGGTGGAGGGGGGGGAGAAGGAGACTGTCATCCATTGTTGGTGGGAATGTTGACTGCTACAGCCTTTTTGGAAAACAATATGGACATTCCTCCAAAGACTAGACATTGAGCTCCCATTTGACCCAGCCTGTAACTACTCTTGGGAATATACCCTGGGAAGCCAAAAACACACAGCGGAAACACCATCTGCACCTTTATTTTCATAGCAGCACTATTCACAATAGCCAGGATCTGGAAATGACCAGAGTGCCTGAGAACTGATGACTGGATAAAGAAACTCTGGTACATCTATAAAATGGAATACTATGCAGCTGTTAGGAAAAATGAAGTTATGAAATTTTCCTATAAATGGATGGACATGGAAAGGATCATGTTGAGTGAAATTAGCCAGAAGCAAAAAGACAGATATAGAATGACTGCATTTATTTGTATGACATAAATATATATATACATCATATGTATATATACATACATATTATGATACCAATATCCAAGGTCAGGCGAAAAATGGATCAGGAGGTCTTGTCAAAGGTGAAAATTACACAAACATGGAGTCAGAGGTTAGGCAAGACAGAGAAGGGAACAGAGTTCTAATAATTGTCGAAAGTGCTAATACCAACCTAAAACTGAGCATTAAAAACAGGCAAAAAGATGATAACCTCTAAATGTATGTACTGCAATTCACAATGTGTAAGAGAAGGAAGAGAGAAAGAGAGATGGAGAAAGAGAAAGAGAAAGAGATAATAAACCTTCCATAGAGGCAGGATAGGGGAGGGGGAGGGAATCGGGGACATTGGTGGTGGGAAATGGGCAATGGTGGAGGGATGGGTGCTGGAACACTGTAAGACCGTAACCCAAATATGAACATCTTTGTAATTGTATATCTCAAGGTGGTATAATAAAAATATTACTAAAAATATTTTAAAAAATATTATTAAAAAAATTCTTGAATCACACACAAAAAACATTTAAAAGCCATAAAGGATAGGGATGGGCATTTTTCAATAACAATGGATCAGTCAATACATCAAGAACAACTCATGCTGCTAAATATATGCACTTAATGATGCACCACACAAATATTTAGAAGAATTGCTAATGGACCTGAAGTAAGACAGTGACAGCAACACAGCAGTACTAGGAGACTTTAAATTCCTCTGTTACCAATGGATAGATTACCTAGGTTAAAAACTCAACAAAGGAACATAGATTTTGTATGAAGAAATGGAAGCTATGCGCCTAGCAGCAGACATATATAGGACCCTTCATCCCCCAAAACTTGAGTACACATTCTTCTCCAGGAACAAAGGACATTCTACAAGATAGACCACATACTGGGTCACAAAATACACAGCAGGTAGGGCATTTGCCTTGCAAGCAGTCAACCCTGGGTTTGATCCCTGGCATCCCTTATGGTCGCTCAGCACCACCAGGAATATGTCCTGAGTGAAGAGCCAGGAGTAACTCCTGAGCTTTGCTGGGTGTGACCCAAAAAAAGCAAAATCAACAACAACAACAACAACAAAGAAAACAAAAAAAAAGTCTTCATAAACTCAACATAGACATCATATCAATCATTCCTTCAGACCATGATGCTTTGAAAATTAGTCACAAATAGAAACTAGAAAAAAAAAAGACCACTTAGAAATTAAACAAACATTCACAAAAAGGACAAAGAACATATAAAAAAAAGCATTTTCCTAATAAACAAAAAAGAGACTATTAAAATCAGAATCCATTAAAAATAAATATGCATAGCAAAGGAGTAAAAAATAGCCAAATAGGCAAAGACAACAGAAACGCAGAGCTGGTCACAGAACTAAACTTAGCGGCATGGGGAATAAGTGGGTGGGAGTGTATTTTATTCTTTGAACATTGGTGGTGGAAGGAAGTTGGCTTTCTGGTATGTGTAGTGTCAGTATAATGTATATGTGAAAGTATCCTTAACAGTACAGTAAGTCACGGAACTTCCATACAAATGAGAGGGAAAATGGAGAATGTAAAGGATATTTTGCAATATAATTAACATCTAGTGTCCAGGCGATGGGTCAGTAGCTAAATGCACCTGCCCAGTAAGAGTGAGGCTATGAATTCCTTCTCAGATGCCACCAACATTTGCTGAGTGTAGACCCAGAAGCTCTCGCTGAGACTCAACATCACAATAGTGTGTGAAAGCAGAGTGCGTGAGTGTGAGAGCAGAGTCAGGTGTGTGTCAGTATCACAATTAAGTGTGAGAGCATTGGTGAGCACATATGTGTGGCCACAGTGATCCCCCGCCCAGACCCTGAGTGAGAACAGTTAAATGGGTGTGAGTCCCAGCAAGCATGTACGTTAGCACTGCATCTAATGTGTGTGTGCACGACAATCACGTGGCACCCTGGTGGATCAACAGAAGAAGAGGAGAAAGATGACTCTAGATTCATCACAGAGGACCTGATTTGTGTTCTTCGAGTCAAGAAAATAAGATGTTGGGAAGATCCTGATTAGTATCCCAGTGGGGGAAAATAACAAAAAGAGCTATCTCTTCTTGCCAGCTTTACCAACATCTGAATAAAAGGGAGATTAAAACTATCACGTTTCAATCTATATTTATCTATATCTAGTTTTTATCTGTATTTATCTAGTAAAAGCTAATTACAGGCCAGAGCTGATAGCACAGCATGTAGGGCATTTGCTTTGCACGCGCCCATCTGGGTTCCATCCGCTGCATCCCATATGGCCCCCTGAGCACTGCCAGGAGTAATTCCTGAGTGCAGAGCCAGGAGTAATTCCGTAGTATCCCCAGGTGTGACACAAACACTAAAAAACAAACAAACACAAAAACTAAAAAATAAACAACAACCCCAAGCCCCAACTAAACTAAAAGTAAGTAGTCACAGAAGAGGATGAGAAAGGAAGCGGAGTCCTGAGACTGGATCCTGACTCTCAGAAGCAGAATAAAGGTTTTACCTATCAACCTGAAAAGAGGAAAGGATAACCATTAGAACAAAGTAGTAGTACATAAACAAATAAGCAACAGGAAAGGGTGTGTTGGTGACCTAACACACGCTGGATGACGAAGCAGCATCTATCACTCTCTGGCTGAAAAACAGCACCATTATATAAACAGAGAATAGGAACCAAGGCCATATTTTTTTTTTTTTTGCAGTTCCAAAAAAAGGCTTTTTATTTTTTTTTAATTTTTTATTTTTACAATTACAAAGATATACAATTAAAAAGTTCATATTTAGGTTTTGGTCATACAGTGTTCCAGCACCCATCCTGCCACCAGTGCCCATCTCCCACCACCAACGCCCCCGGTTCCCTCCCCCTCCCCCAGCCCTGCTCCATGGCAGGTTCTTTATTTCTTTCCATTTTTCTCTCTTTCTCTTTTCCTTCCCCCCCAGACTATGGATTACAGAACATACATTAAAGGGGTTGTCATGCGTATCTTTTTGCCTCTATTTAATGCTCAGTTCTAGGTTGGCATTAGTACCCTCGACAATTGTTAGCACACTGTTCCATTTTCTGTCTTACCTAGCCTCTGACTCCCATACATTTGTGATAATTTCCACCTTTGACAAGACCTCCTGATATATGTTTCACTTGACCTTGGATATTGGTATCATAATATGTACATATATATTTATGTTATGCAGATAAATGCAGTCGCTCTGTATCTGTCTCTCTCCTTCTGGCTAATTTCGCTCAACATAATCTTCTCCATGTCCATCCATTTATAGGCAAATTTTATAACTTCATTTTTCCTAACAGCTGCATAGTATTCCATTGTGTAGATGTACCAAAGCTTCTTTATCCAGTCATCGATTTTCAGGCACTCTGGTTGCTTCCAGATTCTGGCTATTGTGAATAATGCTGCTATGAACATAAAAGTAGGGATGGTGTTTCCGCTGCGTAATTTTGGTTTCCCAGAGTAGATTCCCAGGAGTGGTATGGCTGGGTCAAATGGGAGTTCAATTTCTAGTTTTTGGAGGAATGTCCATATTGTTTTCCAGAAAGGCTGTATCAGCCGGCATTCCCACCAACAATGGATGAGTGTCCCCTTTTCCCCACATCCACACCAGCACTTGTTGTTGTCGCTCTTTTGGATATGTGCCAGTCTCTGTGGTGTAAAGTGGTATCTCATTGTTGTTTTGATTTGCATCTCTCTGATGATTAGTGATGATGAGCATTTTTTCATATGTTTTTTGGCCATTCGAATTTCTTCCTTGCTGAAGTTTCTGTTCATTTCTTCTCCCCATTTTTTTGATGGGGTTGTTTGTTTTCTTCTTGTAATGTTCTACCAGTAAGGCCATATTCTTAGTAGGAAAACTTTCAGGAAGTTTCTACAGCATTACCAAGAAATTCACCTCTTGAGAGGCAGAGTTTGTTAGAAATACCAAATCTCAGCCTGTGGAACTCCCACGTAGATCACAAAATTTAGTTAGGCTGAAATAATTTCTTCCTTTTCAAGTTTTCTATCTCTGTGGTTTTACTTCCACTTCAATCTTTTCTCTTGCATAGGTTGCTGAGGTATACCAGCACAGACCTGACCTTAGTTATCGCTTTTTGCTGGGATTTTCTGCCTTTAGTAAGATTAGTTAAGTCTATTTTGCCTTCTAAAAAATAAAACAGATGGGGGGAATCGTTGAATTGACCTAAACTTCATTCAGTCAGATTTTCAAAATGTCAAGGAAATTCTATGAGTAACTTCAGAGAACATTCTATCTTATCTTAACACAACATTCTATCTTATCTTAACACTTTACTTTCTTTTTTTAATCTTGTTTTGAGGCCACATTCATTGGAGCTGGAGGTCGGCGCTTCTTCAGGCCTAGTACTCAGGAGACAGTGTGGTGCTGGGGATTGAGCCCTGGCTTTCCATGAGCAAAGCATTTGCTGGGTCCAGTGAGCTCTCTCTCTCTCTCTCTCTCTCTCTCTCTCTCTCTCTCTCTCTCTCTCTCTCTCTCTCTCTCTCTCTCTCTCTCTCCCAGCTTCAATAGTTTACTTAAGAAAAATAGTTTCTGGAATAAAAAAAAGGGGGTAGTAAAGAGGGATAGACATTTCAGGGGATTTAGGTGCTTTCCAGGCACCCAGATGACTGTGGTTCAGCTAACTATGGTCTCCAATTCCCTCCAGGTGTAACTTCTGAGTACGGAGCTAAGAATCACACCTTTGAACGTGGGCCCCAAAACAAAACAACAAAAAATATTTTTTTTCCCAGTGTAGAAGTAGTTACTAAAGATTTTAAAAATTCTTGCAAATTTTAACAATTTATTGCATAAATCGCTCAAAAAAGTTGAAAGTCATAGAGAAATATTAAGGATGTATTATAATGCCAAATAAAAAAGGCACAGGAATATAAAGTGAAACAATACAATGCAGAGGTTTACATGTTTAACAGATATAACCGAGGGCTTCACAGTTGTTGTAAGTAGCTTGAAGAAAAAAAAACAAGACAAAACAAACTGGTTTTGTTTCCTTGGGTGTCTTTCTCTGCTTTACCACTTAAAGATTTTTTTCCCCCTGAATGGACCAAAATACATATAAAAATATTTTCCAGGAGAGACTATGCAATGCTTTTATAACCAGCCAGCCAACCTATTCTTTCCATAGTTTCTTTATTCCAAGGTACACAAGCATCTTATCTCTGGAATCTAAATAAGTGACCTAGTGTAACTTTAGGTGGAACTTTGCTAAGCCAGCAAGAAAACAGTAATAGGGACACCTGGCCCAGTCACAGTGAAACGAAGACTTCCCAGCTCTCGTAGGAGATGAGAATGTGAGAATGACCTCAGCTCAGAGAGATTTAAAGACAGCAGAAGATCCAGGCCTTGCCCACAGCTACATCCTCAGAGACAGGGTGGGACCCAAAGAATGATTAAAGATTGCCAGTTACTTCAATCTTTAGTCTGATTTAGTCACTACTTTAAGACATGCGAGGGAAAAATAATGGGGATAAAAATAAAGAAAAGGAATTACTTTTTTTTTTTTTGCTTTTTGGGTCACACCCGGCAATGCTCAGGGGTTACTCCTGGCTCTGCACTCAGGAATCACTCCCTGGTGGTGCTCGGGGGACCATATGGGATGCTGGGGATCGAACCCGGGCCTGCATGTGCCAGCCGCATGCAAGGCAAACGCCTGATCCGCTGGACTATCGCTCCGGCCCCAAGGGATTACTTTCTTAGGCCCATTCTCCCTTGATCTACAAGCTAAGTAAGAAGAATCTGATGAACATTGCAGGAATAATGGCTGTATAATGGTAACGAGGAGGGTTGGGGAGTCCTGACCAGTGGCTTTTGCC
Source organism: Cryptotis parvus (assembly GCA_021461705.1). Classification (NCBI taxonomy): domain Eukaryota; kingdom Metazoa; phylum Chordata; class Mammalia; order Eulipotyphla; family Soricidae; genus Cryptotis; species Cryptotis parvus. Next base: position 136,846 of record JAJIBD010004991.1, read on the forward strand.
ATATTTATTGCTGTAAATCAGAAATCCTCAAGCTTACTTGTCTTTCTGCCCTCTTTTCAGAAATAAAAAATCACTCTGTGCCCCCTGAAATATACTTTAAGTGAACAAACAGGAAGTATCCTCCTTATTTTATGGACAACCCCTGGTCCCCACCCACCCATGTCCACCTCCTGAGGATTATACCAGTATCCCAGGGGTGATATCAGCTACTTTGGAAAATACTCATATAAATATTACTGCCACAGCTTAATTTAATAACTGGAAGTCATGCCAGAGTCATTTTAGCCTTAAAACAACCCCTGGCCAGGGCTGGAGAGATAATACAGTGGGTAGGGCATGTCTCTTGCATCGCTGACCGGAGTCCAATATCGTATGGTCCCCTATGCACTCTCAGGAGTGATCTCTGAGTGCAGAGCCAGGAGTAAGCCCTGAGCACAGCTCGGTGAGTGCAAAACCAGAACAAAACAAGAGAACATCATTTTTCCTAACAGCTGCATAGTATTCCATTGTGTAGATGTACCAAAGCTTCTTTATCCAGTCATCGATTTTCGGGCACTCTGGTTGCTTCCAGATTCTGGCTATTGTGAATAATGCTGCTATGAACATAAAAGTAGGGATGGTGTTTCCGCTCGGCGTATTTTTGGTTTCCCAGAGTAGATTCCCAGGAGTGGTATGGCTGGGTCAAATGGGAGTTCAATTTCTAGTCTTTGGAGGAAAGTCCATATTGTTTTCCAGAAAGGCTGTACCAGCCCGGCATTCCCACCAACAATGGATGAG